>JALMQS010000117.1:8952219-9204150 GCA_024734495.1 Forficula auricularia
TTTTTTATTTATAGCTTAAAATTTAGGCCAATATGATATCTAAGGGTTTCATCAAATCTATATAATAAAAATGAATTTCTGTTTCTTCGTAAGCGCAGATCTCTCAAATGCCTGGACCGATTTGGCTAATATTTTTTTAAATGTTCGCAATAGTCCAATTCAGGTTAATACGTAAAAAAAAATTGGAAAAGTTGGCCGGAAAATTGGAAAATTCAGGAAAAACTAAAAAAAATTCAGGTTAGCCAACATAGCTTGCCAAACAATAAAAGAACTAAACTAGCAAAAAAACAAGTGTTGGCGGCCCTGTTTGCAAGATTTTTGAGTGTCATTCATTCTCAATAGTTCTAACCACAAACAAACAAGATGCCCGATAATAGCTTTTTAGAAATCTTTCAACTGTAAATATTATTTTTGGTTAAGGGAACAATAATTATAAACCTGGCCAAAAATTTAGATATACCAATCGGAGCACCAAACGGACATATGTTGCTAATATAGTTTCGATACGTCCAGTGGTTTAGGCTTGAAGCATAAGAGTTAGTCACAGCAACGCGTGGTCGGGTCAGCTATTATCTATATAAATTTTAACCATAAAACGAGACGCTCCCCGCCAGGGGCTAGGTGACGCCGGGCCGAAGGCCCGGGCGTCAGCTAGTTCTGAATAAAATAAGAGGCATTTGTTGGTGCCTAAAATGCCCATTTTTGCCCTATTCTGGGTGTTAGCGACTATTTCATCTATAAATGCCTTTTTTAGTGCCTATTCCCAGGTAACACACAATATCCGCAGAATATTCTAAGAAGTTATTTAAAGGACATATATATTCCAATTATTTCCAGGAGAACCACAGAATATTTGTATGGGCGTTAATCTTCTGAGAATATTCTTTTCCGAATATTCCAAGAATGCGCAACTAGGAATATTCCGGGAAATGGAATAGGGAGAGAGCATATGGCTAGAAAAGTGTCGCCTGCCTACGTCATCGCTGACTCACAGTCCGCCATCTTGGATCTTTCAAAACATTGAGATTTCCATATGGTCCTATACGAAAATATATATCATTTTACCTTCGATTTTCAAAATTATAAGGTCACCTAAATAAAAAACTAATAAAAGAACTATTTTAAATTATAGTTTTTTGATTTTTACAGATATCTAGAGAAAATTGAAATTAATTAAAATTATTAATTATTAAAATTATTTCACATTAAAATAAGATGAATATACACAAAATAGTCATAGGAACATATACTGTATTTTATATTAAAGAAAAACGTGCTTATATGAGAGTATTAGCTCTTTGTTAAACATGTATTTCTCATTTGATAACGTTATGTTTGGCAATGTTTTGAACTATGCAAGATGGCGGTCGAGCTTCTTCTTCCCCCGCTTCAGGAGATAATTTCCTCGCCTAAGTTCTAAGCTTACAGGCACTCCCTATCTCCCTGAATGGAATTTAATGTCCTACAGAAGTATTTTAGTTCTTAGAAAATTCCCAGAATATCTACGAAGATTGAAAGATTATTCACAGGATATTCCAATGTCCAGAGAAGATATTATCAGAATATTTATAGATTATTCTTGTGCTACCTGGGTTTTAACTAAAAATGGCAATTTCCATTTTTTTTTACGATCTATACATTTTCTAAATTTAAAAGTTTTTTTGAATTATTAAGAAAATACTCCGAAAAAATTACTTATCGAGCCGCTAAGACACCCAACAATCGAAAAGTGGACCATATTTAATAGCTTGTTTCGATCTTGAAGCAACAAATAGTTTAACAATTGCTAGAACAATTCGCAAAGTATTACATAAGTTTCAATTTCCTTGTCTCCTAAAAATATTATGTATTGTCATTTCATTAATGTGAATTTGCATTATACTTATACAGGTGGCTTGCAGAAAATAATAATGAAAATTTTTTGACCAATAGACCGGTCCCTAAATATTTTACTTTTATTTTCAAGTGCCTCTTTGTTCTTAAAATGCCTTTTTAAGTTCCTATTTTGACTTAAGATGCCATTAAAAGTGCCTATTTTAGTTATTTTTAGTGCTAAGTTGCCTGCCTATTTTAAAGATGTTTAGTGCTTATAAATCCGAGGCCTAAAAATGAACATTGTAAAATTTATATTTTAATAGATTTCTTGTCAAAATATATGTAAGTAGGTAGTTAAATTGTGTGTGCGCTCTACCTCAATAAAATCCAAGAGTTCTTTACTAATATTTATAGAAAATAAGAAAAAATGAGCCTATATCAAAAATTTTAATAGATATGTTTAATTTAGACCTCACAAGTTTTTAGGGGAAAAGGTAACTGATCGGTTAAAAATTTTAGCCCTTGTGGTTCAACTCCTGAGGAGGGTGAACACTCTCTGCCATCTAAATTAAACAGATAACAAATAATTTTTAATTTCTTTAATCTAAAATAAATTGCCTCCAGTGAAAAATATTATATAATTTTACAAAATACAAAAAATCACCTGTTTTTTTTTTTAATCATTAATAAATTTCTTAAATATTTTTACGAAATTTCTTTCAACTCCCCCTCTCTTTTTTTTTAAACTTGGACTGCCTCATCAAAATCCATTCAATTTTATTATTAATTACTTATAATAGCGTCTCTAGCGTAAATAAGTTTTCACTTTTTTGGTTTTTTTTAATAAATATGCGGATGAGCGATTTTTTCATTAGAATCTAATCGAGGAAAATCAGTGAAAAATTGTGCGGATAGAATTATCACACTTCCTTTAGAGCTAAGGCATTGCAAGGATGGCAGAAACAAGTCCAACCCTGTAATAGAGATTAATTTCTTAATATCTATTATTCTACGAACGGCCTTTTGACTCTAGGTAAGAAAATATTAAATCGAAATGAATATCTGATTTAGATATTTTGATATTAATTCACCGAAACATCGTACAGAGTAGGGTGATTCTTATTTTTGATATTTTCGAATATTTACGCGGACAGTGGCTCATATGGTTCTAAACGAAAATTAAAAATAAATTGTCCGAGTCCGGTGGTGTAATGGTCAGAACAACTGACTGGCAACCCGGAGGTCTCGGGTTCGATTCCCGGCTATACCTAGACATTTTTTCTGTAAGTATAGGGTCTGGTAATAAAAATTAAGCGGGAGATAAATTTAACCGAATTTATCGCGCGGAGGATTTACCACTGCTCGAAGCCCCTAAAACCTTGGTAAATTGGATATTGAATTGTATCTAAGTTTCTGAGATTGGCTCGTGATCCCGGCTTCTTTTCCTTCTGCTCTGTTCTTTTCACGATTGAGGGGCCAGTCCATACAGGCCTTTTAGGGGATCCACCTTCTGGTGTATCACCTTCTCTCATCAATATCATTAAAAAAAAAAAAAAAAAAAAAAACGAGGGGTGAACCGCGACCTAAAATCGTGTACACCTACTTCCACTTCCACTTTCATTTCCAAGTAGAAGACAATAGATTATCTAATGAATTCCAAAGTAATTCCAAAGACGGTGTACACCTAATTCCAATCGCGGTTCACCCCTCGGTTTTAAATAAATAAATAAAAAATATCCCCCAAGTTTCAAGTCTCTATCTCAATTTTAACCTAGTGCTACACAGCGATTAAGTTTCCCATTTAAATAACATGTGGGTTTTTAGCATTGAACGATTAATTTTTTATTCCGGCCAAGTAATGGTTCAAAAAATTTGAAACTCGGTAGACTTTATTCTTATAATAGTAGATATCTTCAGAATTTTTACAGATTTTTAGCTATTACAATTTTGGAGTTAGATCTAGATAAAATACTGCTATATCTTAATATTAGTAAGTTATAGACTCCAAAATTATAATAGCTAAAAATCTGTAAAAATTCTGAAGGATAGCTACTATTATAAGGAGAAAGTTGAGAGAGTTTCAAATTTTTTTGAACCATTACTTTGACCGGAATAAATAAAGCTGACGTGTTCTGATCTAGCCATCCACTTGACTTTACCATATAACCTGGCCCCCACTCCTATTTAATATTTAATAAAATTATTTATAATTATGTAGGGGAGGGGGTTAGTTTTTGCATTTTTAGATTACTGTGGACCCACTGATTATGTATACAAAATTTGGTTGAGTTTGGTACAAGAGCCTAGATTTTCATTTTTTGAACCTACACCCCCCCACTTTGGGAGGTTAATTTTTGCATTTTTAGACTTCTGGGGGTCCACTGATTATGTATACAAAATTTGGTTGAGTTTGGTACAAGAGCTTAGATTTCCATTTTTTGACCCTCCCCCCCCCCATTTTGGGCGGTTAATTTGTGCATTTTTAGATTACTGTGGGCCCACTGATTATGTATACAAATTTTGGTTGAGTTTGGTATAAGAGGCTAGATTTTCATTTTTTGACCCCCCCCCCCTTTTTTTTAAGCGGTTAATTTTTGCATTTTTAGACTTCTGGGGGTCCACTGATTATGTATACAAAATTTGGTTGAGTTTGGTACAAGGGTCTAGATTTTCATTTTTTGCCCCCCCCCCCCCCCATTTTGGGCGGTTAATTTTTGCATTTTTAGACTTTTGGGGTCCCAATGATTATGTATACAAAATTTCGTTGAGTTTGGTAAATGGCCAAGATTTTCATTTTTTGACCCTACACCCCACTTGGGCGGTTAGTTTTTGCATTTTTAGATTTCTGGGGTCCCATTGATTGTGTATACAAAATTTGGTTGAGTTTGCTCAAATGGTCTAGATTTTTAATTTTTAACCCCCTCCGCCCCCTTAATTTTGGATCGATATGCACCAAAATCTAATCAGCTCTTAATCTCAATGGACCAAAACTACGTGTGAAATTTGGTTTCGATATTCACACTAGTTTTTGAGCTAGCTCGTCCACACAGTAACTCAACTAACTAACAGACAACCCGACTAACAGACATTTTGACAAAACAATTATTATCTCGAAAAATATAATTTTTTCGATGTTCACTTGTTTGGGCTTTTTTGTAGCCCGAAATGCCATGGTTTCGCTCAATTTTTTTAATCAAAATAGTTTCAGCCGTTTTTGAGATATTTCGGAAAAAAACCCACTTTTTTCATGCACGATTACAATACTTGACCCTGTATGGTAAAGTAAAAATTGATTGTTCAATGCCAAAAACCCCATGTTATTTAGATGGGAAATTTAATCGCTGTGTAGCACTAGGTTAAAATTGAGATAGAGACTTGAAACTTGGGGGATATTTTTTTGTTTATTTATTTCGACTATATGAGCCTCTGTCAGCGTAAATATTCGAAAATATCCAAAATAAGGAGCACTCCTAGTACCCCTAGTCTTGAAAAAATTTCACTTTTTTCTCCTATTTTTATTAAAATAATATTTGAAACTGTTTTTGAGATATTAAAAAAAAAAAAACGTCAATTTTTTCTGCACGATTACAATTACATATTATATATCTATTTATTGTGTATAGGAATAAAATTATAAATATATATATCTATATACAAAAGAGGACAGGTGGGTGTTAAATAAAGTCACGAAGGGTAATTAAAACTACGACAGAATTATTAAAGGATGGTATTGAAAGATAATGTTAAGTGTTTTAATTATGAGTGAAAGTTAAATTGTCGGAAAGTGATTTTGAGTGAGTGAGTGATTGTGAATTGTGCTTTTAAAAAATTCGCTAAATTTTATTCTTTCTTATTTTTTTGTTTAATTATTATTATTAAGCAGATGTAATGTGGAGGTTGGTTACCTGTCCGAGGGAACTTTCCATTGTGCTGTTGAAACTTGAGGTCAATGTTAAATTGGCCGTCCAACTAGACAAATAGCGATGCTCGTCAGGATCTCTTGAAATCCAGACACAATGGACCATTCGGGAGGAAGCCAAAACCACAAGTTTTACCTAAAATTAGAAAATTTATATAACATTTTTGGTAACAATTAGTAGGCCTTGGGGGAACATATCTATCTACTCTTATTAAACAAGCAAAAATTGTTTGTATATATATTTGTTTGTATATATATATATATATATATATATATATATTTGTATCTTGGTTCTATTTTGAAAACGGCTCTACCGATTTTGATGAAACAAATTCTATTAACAAGTTTTGAGGATGAGAAAGCGATCTGGCCAGGTCTGGACCTCGACAAATTTAATCTTAATTGATCTTTTCTTAATTAAAGTAATTATTGATAGATGAAAATCTCAATAAAAAAGTTTGTTTACATTTTTTTCAATTATCTTTTATTTTTAATTAGTTTTTTAATTTTAAAACCCACTAATAGGTTATAGCAAATTTTAATATATTATATTAAAATTAGGAATTTTTTGTTTGTTTTGAATTAACAGGTGTCTAAATCATAACATTACAGGTGTGTTTACAAATAAAGTGGTTGAAGTGGCTTTTTTTTATGTAACTTGGAAAGAAATCTTATTTAATTTTATGTTTTTATTTCAGATCCTATACGATTATATTTTTTATTATTATTTTCCTATTTATTTTTTTATAATGTGGGCAAATTGGTGTACGAGTAAACAAATATACACATAATATGTAGACCATTAGAAAGCTAGAAATGCGGGGTGGGGTGGATGTGGGAGGTGCAGGAGGTGGGGTGCAGTTTTGGGGGATCCGGGGGTGGGAGGCGCGGTTGGGGTGGGGTGGAGTGGGGGTGCAGTGGTAGGGGCGAGGTGTGTGGTTTCGCGAGGGGAAGGGGGGTCAGGGGTTACCGTGCATCGCTCGGTGGCTCCAAGTACTAATACTAATACGGTGACTTTTCAATCTGGGGATGCTATTCAAAAAATAATCCTTCATTTTTTTTTATCGATAACCGTTTCATAGAATTTTTTGTTATATTTCAAATTTAATATTAGATTTTTTCAATTGATATTAAAGACAGAGCGGATATATTATTTTCATTTTGGCTACTTCTGCTGATTATTTTAATTCTTCTATAATAGTTAAAATTGAACGTTCAAACGACGCGCTCGTAAAAGCTATTGTGGAAATTAATTTTATTAAGGTAGTTGTTTCACCATATGGGTTTTCTTAGAATTTTTTTGAAATTTAGACAGATTATTATTTAAATACTTCTGCATCGATTGGTGGCAAAACGAAATTTATGAACAATATAGTTCCGGGGATATTAAATTTAAAAAATATAGTTTTTCGGACTCTTATACATTGCACTATACGGGATGCGTATTTCCAAACCCTGGTGCAGTACAGAGCAGACTGACGTCATATGCTCTGAATCGCTCTGGGGTTTGTATATCGTTTTGCTCCGTGGCGTCCGTCCAAACCACTGTATAGTACAGAGCACAAGCCCGCTAGGCGCTCTGAATCACTCGGGAGTTTGTATATGGTTACGCTGCGTTTCGTCGGACAAATGCCAGTCTGATACAGAGCACCCATTAATTCTTTAAAGTTTTGAAGCTGATACATCTTGTAAAAAATTTAGTTTTTGGAAAATGGAATAACCAATGGAATAATGTAAGAATATAATTGTTGTAATTTAAATTTTTATTTCATAGATGATCTTCTGCATGTATTCAGAGGAAAAATAAGTTGTGTTTATAGGAAGTAATATGCAGTAGCTTAATCTATTTGGGACCATTGTTCCCATACGGAAACTATTTTTGAATCATTTTTAATTTCAATTAATTTAATACGATTTAGCGATTTTATTTTTCTCTCTTTCGAACTTTTCACTATTACTACTCATGAAATAAGAAAATTAAAATACATAGATAGATTTATTGATTTTTCTCTCCGAGAGCTTTACCTAGCTTCACATTATATTTCTTGATAAAGACTCTCTAATATTAATTTCCATTATAGATTTTTTAAGATCCTCTGGGCAATGAGAGATTTCGATACAAACATCTCCGTTCTTGAATTATCGTAGATATTTTAATAAATAAGCACATACACGCTTACAGATAGACAAATAAATAGTCATGCTTCATAATGACTTTTTTCCAACACAACTCGATAAGCAAGAAAAAATGATAACTATGTATATAGGTCTGCCCGACGATGATACCGAGTGATTTTTTACCTTATAAATAAGATCCAATTCGGAGCCATCCTTATGTTTTCCTTTTCCATGAAAAGTTCCTTCTTTAAATGCACTTTCAACAATAACGTCTGCCTCATCGTTGTGATCGTCATCTGGCTCAAAATCATCTTCATAATTTATGGACGGTGTTCTATCATGGCCTAGACAAGAAAATGACAAAAAAAAACAAAGATTAATTTGATTTTACTTATGGAAAGTGGTGTAGGTTGAAAAACATAATGAGTGTAAAGTGAATGTTGAGAAAAAAAATTACGTCCACCAACATCAAATTTTTCCACGAAAATAAGATTTTCATTAACAATCTGCTTTTCGAATATTATTTTCAGTTTAATAAGGAAAATAATAAGAAGAAGAAACATATTTTGGTATGAGGCCTTAAGAAACATGGCAGGTGAACTCTCCGTCAGTTTGCCCGGGGGATTAGAGGGGTCAGGGGAGTGGGAGAAGGATTTCAGATGTAGTCTTTGCAACTTAAAAGAAAAGGAGGACGTTTTTCACTTCATTGCTAGATGCCCGATCCTCGCGTTCATACGCCATGGATGTCTGGGACAGGAGACCCTAACGGAAGGCGAATTTAAGGAGCTGTTAAATGGATCAAACTGGAGCTGCCTTGCAAAATATGCAAGGAGGCATGGAGCTACAGATGGACCTTGATTTCAGAATTTAATTATTAGCGACGTCAAGATCTATAAAGACTAATGGTCAAAAAAACTATAGTCTATAACAGGGGTGTCCAACCTTTTAGCTTAGCTGGGCCAGCATTGGAAGAATATGAGCTGTTTTGGGCCACACATAAATACACTAACGCTAATAATAGCTGATGAGCAAAAAAAACCTAGAATATTTACTTAATTAATATACTTAAGAAATTAAGATTTGTTGCTTTATAAATTTTTTATTATAAAGACATCGTGGCAAAGGATGCGTCGGGGGTGGTGTGGGTTTTGGACGTCCAGATCGTCTCCGCGCTTGCAGGACTGGGTGTTGCCCACCGAAACAAAATAGAAAAATATAGGGGCAACTCCAGTCTAGTGGACAATATTGCGGAGCGATTTGGCGTCGGGGCGGGCTCGGTCAGGGTCGAGGCCATCACACTCTCGTGGAAGGGAGTGTGGTGGCATAAAGCTGTGGGGTCCCTCATCGCCCTAGTGTATATCCCAAAAAACAATAAACAATTTGACATATAGGGCGATGAGGGGATCTCTCCTTAATTTTTACACTTTCAGCAGAAGAACATATAGAGCGGGTGGCGTATGATTATTAATTGTAAATACAAAAAAAAAAAATGTGAAAGTGAGTCAGGATTAATCCTGGCTCTCTCATCCACCCGCTCTGAATCTGAATTTATTTGTTCTGAAGCTGAAAGTGTGAAGTTTGTGTAATGAACTTTATCTTTGTAAGAGGCGGCCCGCTCCTCGGAGGCCTAATAAACAAAATTAAGATAAGAGACAAATCAGCGAGATAAAATTATAGAGTGAGAAGTTTGTCATTGTTTTTTGGGACATTAATCCTTCGATATTTGGCTCAAAGGAATTCTCAGTGAATTCTCAAAATGCTCATAAAATATTTTGGATCAAGCTTCATTCTTTGTGTGCTTCATACTTGAAAATACCAGCTTGAATATTTAAAATTATTTAAGAATCACTTTATGAATATCTATCATTGCAAAATAACGTGTTAAATTCAAAAATTCATTAGTTATAAATTAATAGCAAGTTAAAAATATTGTATTTTTAGTAATATCATTCGTATTTTTAGTCGCAATTTCATAAAGTTTGTAAGTTTGCGATTTATGTCGGGCCACATTGATAGGCATCTTGGGCCGCGGGTTTGGACAACCCTGGTCTATAAGCTTTATAAATATAAATAAAAATGTATATATAAACTAAATAGAAAATTGATTATAATAAAAAAGTACTTATTATTATTATTAAGGAAAATAAAAAGTCTAATTTTGATTCTCACAGAAGCTAAAGGTTAAAAGCTTTCACTGAAGGTTACTTTCTGACATTTTAATCAAGACAAATAAATAATCATTAGGAATATGGAAAAATCATCTCTCTACCATTGCTGTCTTCAGATGCGGTTTCAAAAAGATCCTCTTCTTCGGGGTTTCGATGATCATTCACTGGGGTTAAATCGCCATTTTCGTTGTTGGAGATGAGAGCTCCGGAGTTGTTCACTGTTAAATCCGAGGCCTTAATTGTAGCTAATCCAGGGAGGGCGAGGGTATTTGGTGGCATTTGATTTGTAGGCGTTATCATACTAGGAGCGGATTGACTCATCGTGAAGTTGCCCCGTTGCTTATTTTGACTAAAAAAACAAAAATATATATTATTAATTGGAGAAAAAAATAACAACTTTTTTTTCAAGAAATTTTAGCGATTTTTTTGACAATGAACGGTTTAAAATAGAAAGTTGAAAAATGGAAGAGAGGGGTAGTTTATTAATAAAAATTTGTGTGCCAAATTTCAGATTATTAGCTAGAATCAATCATATAGCCCAAGAGCCCACGACGGCCAGACCTTCGTTATTTTATAAAAGCTGAAAGTTTTTCTGTGCATGTCCCCTATACAGGTAAGAACGACCAGCGACTATAGAGTTTGGGTTGTGGTTACTTTGGCAGGTAACAGGTAATAAAGGTGTATAAAATAGTACTTTAAATTCGTTAAAGTATAAAGCTCAATTTTTATATTTTCTTCGGGATAACTTTAGAAATCTCGTCATCCATTGCCGGACACTTATGACAGTTGCTACCCCTGCCAGACACCCCTAAACTTTAATAAATTATAATTATACTTTCGTTATAATATAAAAGATAAATTTTATATATGTTACTTGGCGACCTATAAAAAAATGTTACCTCAATAGGCGGACAGTTTTAATGGTTTTTACATAGATTTTTGACATTTCGGTTATTATTGATAACCATTGGTGAAGACATGGAGGAATCGACTTAAAATCAAAAATAACCATCGATTCTTATCTAATACTAGAGGAATAACCTTATTGCATTCCATTTTTGTTGTTTTGACTATTAATGACAACTTCTACTGAAAACGTGGAAGAATCGACTTAAAATCAAAAAGACTAAATTCTTTTATGGCAAACCACTCAAGCTTGAGTTTCTTAAAGTTTAGGGGTGTCTGGCAGGGGGTAGCAACTGTCATAAGTGTCCGGCAATGGATGACGAGATTTCTAAAAGTTATCCCGAAGAAAATATAAAAAAATTGAGCTTTTATACTTTAACGAATTTAAAGTACTATTTTATACACCTTTATTACCTGTTACCTGCCAAAGTAACCACAACCCAAACTCTATAGTCGCTGGTCGTTCTTACCTGTATAGGGGACATGCACAGAAAAACTTTCAGCTTTTATAAAATAACGAAGGTCTGGCCGTCGTGGGCTCTTGATCTGATACAGTGGGTGGCTAAATTATTATACTTATTTGAAGGCCAAATTATTATACTCATTTGAAAAATTATATCTTTCATACGTTTTTAAGGGTTTAGCTTACTATTAAACTCATAATATCGTTTCAATTGTTATCTTTATGTAGGTTTATTAGCTTAGGACAATACAAATTCAATAAAACAAATACAATTTCAATATTTAGTGAATCCTCCCTTTCGAGCAAATCACATTTTGGCTGATGCTGGCAATGCATTTTTTGGCTATTTCTTCAAATGCAGGTGTATTGTGCCATGCTTTAATAATATTTTCTATCAAGTCCCTTTTGTTAATAATTATTTTATCTTTGCAAATTTCTTATTTTAGAGCCGCCCATACATTTTCGATCGGGTTGAGGTCTGGCGGAGTTACGCCCAGGCCATGACCCAAAAGGAGTTATTAGACTAGATTGTTACTAGATTTTTTGAAAAGTTTGAATAAAATAATTGAAAAGTTTTTTTGTTTTGCCGAGAGTAGCAGAGTTGTTGATTCACAAAGAGGAGGAGGACCACCAAGTTTTTCAATATCCATATGATATTGACTCCATGAAAAAACATTTATAATTGAAGAAGACTGATGATGAAGACCAAGTCTTCGAAACTATAGTCTCAAACAAATAAATAATATATATACAGATAATATCATCTCGATATATATGTGTGTGTATGTTTATTTGCATCAAGCAGAGGACAACCTCTTTGTTTCTCTTTGTGAATAAAATAAATTTACTTGATAAAAATCATTTGAGTATTATAATTTGGCCACCCACTGTAAGCTCTCATTAGGCTGAAATAAGATTTTTCCTAATATTAGATAAATTCACTTTAAACTTTAGTTTCTAATTTTTTATTTTTAAGCAAATAAACCATGTAAGTCAAGTAATTTAATCAATAATTTCTGACTGTTAATTCCACAGATCTAGAAATTATTTATTTATTTTTTTTTAAGGAGAAATAAAATTGCTTATAATATGCAAGAAAGAACGCAGGTCTCGAATCCTCTCGGGTGTTCAATTTTATTTCTCCTTTTTTTTTTTTAAATAATAAATAATGGAATAATAAATAAAAATAAATAAAGGAACTTGGAAACCTGGTTCTCCAATTCATTATATCACTGGTCTGTGATATTTTTTGAAGAAAGTGTGCGTAGTGTTGTGATAGTGTGAGACTTGTTATTTTAAGTTTTTATTTTGTTATTTTATTTATTTTTTTTTTTTTTAGAGATATATTATTGTGAATATTTTGTCTGGCAAAATGGGTTTTTCCCCAAGCCAATAAATAAATAAAAAAAAATACTTAGCTATTTCTAGATCTGTGGAATTAACAGCCAGAGATTATAGAATACATTTTTTCTGATATTAATTAAAAACCAACTCTTTTTATTGAAAAGTTTTTGTTTTGCCGAGACTAGCAGAGTTGCTGATTCGCAAAGGGAAACAAAGAGGTTGTCCTCTGCTTGATGCAAAATAAACATTCACAGATAATTTTAACTGGCTCCTAGCTAAAGTAAAGATCGGAAAATCTTCAATATCCATATGGTATTGACTCCATGAAAAACAATATTTATAATTAAAAATAATTTTTAAGAAAAAAATAAAACCGACTTCAAAAAGTTAAATGCAGCAAATAAAATGCACTAAAAGGTATAAAATAATTATTATCTTATTTGAGTTACAACTAAACGACGAAATATTAACATGAAATTGCTTTTTGAAGTCGGCGCCAAGCATATACTTACCTTTTATGAATCGCACTCGACGGATCTTACTTAATACGTCGGGTACGCTTATAGGTATACGTTTGTTTGGCATCGACTTCAAAAAGTAATTTCATGTTAATATTTCGTCGTTTAGTTGTAACTAAATAAGATTGTGTATAGAAGTTCGTGGCTGTGATGAAACTGTACTAGATGAAGGAGGAGGTATCAGCTAAAGATCTAGGTTCAATAAAACACCTTTAATGAGATGTTTCGGCCTGAATTTTATTATTAGTGACTGAAAGATGGCCAAATAAAATTCAGGCAAACGTCTCATTAAAGGTGTTTTATTGAACCCAGTGATTCCATCTTTGGCGAATGCCTCTTCCTTCACTTATAGTACAAGATAATAATTATTTTATACCTTTTAGTGTATTTTATTTGTTGCATTTAATTTTTAAAAGTCGGTTTTATTTTTCTTAAAAATTATTTTTATTTTTCTCTTTTTAGTGATGTTATTATGGTAATCGCCCTCATCAGAACTTTGATCAAAATTCTAATATGACACCATCCCAAAGATACCCCCTTTCAGACAAAAAAAAAGAATCATCGAAATCGGTTCATAAACAAAGAAGTTGAGGCCTAAACAAGCCTAACAAAAAAGGTCTAATACCAATATGAAAAAAAACGGGACCAATCAAGGAAGCTAGACTGAACCCGATGCAAAAAATTTTTTTCAAAAATCGGTTCACAATTGGCGGAGATATGAGGTAACATAGGCACAAAAAAAAATAAAAAAATTCAGTCAGATAAAGAACCTCCTCCTCTTTTGAAGTCGGTTAAAAAAAGACTGATGATGAAAGACCAAGTCTTCGAAACTATAGTCTCAAACAAATAAATAAAATATATATATATATATATATATGTTTATTTGAATCAAGCAGAGGACAACCTCTTTGTTTCTCTTTGTGAACTCTTTTTATGTATATATCACTGGTTTCATCACAAATTTGAGAATACAGGTGATTTAGACCAACCATGTTACCTTGATGAATCGTATAGATTTTTTTCCTGTTTAAAAATGTTGTTAAAAATTTAAAATTCAATTAAAAAAAAAGGTCAAATATGGAAGAATATTTTTCAAATATTTTATAAAATATCTATCCAACGATAACAATTTGAAATTATGAAGCTATGCCTCATGATTCCATATTGTTTCGGAACACGAAAATATTCTTAAATTGTATAGTTCAAGTGGGCTTTGATAATGAATTGGTTTTCATTATCAACCAATCACGTTTAATTGTCGAAATAAATGACTGGCCCAGGTGGTATAAATCTCCTACCAGATATATTTAGTAGATAAGATAGATATATCATCGATAGTAATGGATATTAATGAATGGACTCACCTAGCAAAAGATAAACTAAGTCGATTAAGTGAAGGAACTAACTCTTCAGCGGGGGAATGTTCAGTCGTTGTTTCATATTCGCTGTGTTCGTCAATTGGAATGAATTCTGCATCGATTCCAAAATTAGGCAGTAATTTACGGATATTCTAATAACAGAGAAAAAAACATGTTAACTTAATAAATAGCAGAATTTAAAAAATTAAAATTAATTTGATTAAAAAAACAAGGATTATTTTAATTGAATGTAATGGAAGGCAGCCCAGAGGTAGTGAGGAAAGAAAAAATTAACACATATCAAATAAGGTGTAATTTATTGGAATCCTTCCTCCTTTCCTTTCAAACCGACGTTTCGGAGGATTTTCCCTCCTTCTTCAGGGTTTCAAAGGGTCAATGAATGAAACAAATAAAATGTTTCCTTCTTCTCTCCACAGTAGTGTTCAAAAACTTTCTTCATTTTTAACAAAGGCATAGAAAAACTTTCTTTTTTTCCTCCGGAGGAAAAAAAAATCATTGAACGAATGAAGTATAGATGTATGATGTATATTTGTATGAATTGTGAATGTATGGTGTATATAAAAAATTTGAATAAGTGAATTGATCAATGAACGAATGAGGTGTGAATTATGGATTGTGCTATTTGTACATTTTGTATATTGGGTTATATGAACCAACCATATTATTTGAGAATGTGTTAATAACTAATCCGAGTACGCAATCTTGTGCCGCATCTATCTTGGAAGGGGTTTGGTCTATATATGTTAGATTCCAAAGCCATTTATCTATCTAATTAAAAAAATTGTTTTTCTATGCCTTTGTTAAAAAAGAAGAAAGTTTTGAACACTACTGTGGAGAGAAGAAGGAAACATTTTATTTGTTTCATTCATTGACCGCTTTGGAAATGAGTAAATTATATATTTTTTTCTATTGATAATCTGGCTGTTTGTGTATTTATAATTATATATTATTGTTTAAATGAATGATGACCAACCCCTTTTTTATAATTTTGTAATATTGGTTTGGTGTAGACCCTGAAGAATGAGGAAGAATCCTCCGAAACGTCGGTTTGAAAGGAAAGGAGGAAGGATTCCAATAAATTACACCTTATTTGATATGTGTTAATTTTTTCTTTCCTCACTACCTCTGGGCTGCCTTCCATTACATTCAATTAAAATTTCTACCAGTCCGTCTCTCTCCGAGAAAATTTCGTTGCAAAAAAACAAGGATTATTTTTTTAAATTTTCTTAATAAGAAAAAAAATTTGCATTTTTCCAAAATTTTACGAGATATGCACAAAATTGAATTAACATTTTAAATGAGAATTTACGAAGTTTATCAATGATGTTATTAATTGATAAGTTTGATTGTTTTTTACAGAGGGACTACCGCCAGTTTGGACCCCCAGTTCCAAAAACGCTGGGCATTTAACTGAGACAAAGCCACCTCTAAACTACATTACCAGTACAAGAATAAAAAATATTTAATATTATTTATTTTCTTAGAAAGTCGGACTGGTAAGCGAAATAAGTAATGAAAGGCAGTAACCCATAAATTATTTAATTTTTTATTCAAATTCCGACGTTTCGGAGACTTTTTTTTCTCCTTCTTCAGGCTATTGAACTCACCCATCAATAACTAGTTCAATACCCTGAAGAAGGAGAAAAAAGCCTGCGAAGCGTCGGAAATTGGATAAAAAATTAAATAATTTATGGGCTGGCTGCCTTTCATTATAACCTACTTAATAAAAATTATCCTTGACACCTCATATTTAGAAGATGACAACCTGTTGTGATTTTGTAAAGAAATCTTAATATTTCTAAAGAAAATAAAGAGAGAGGTCATCTACTAAAACCGAGGTGTTATGGATTATTTTTATTATGTCAGAAGGGTTGTTTCACGGCTTTGAGAATAGAACCCCAATGTCAAAAAATGCAATCCAGGCACTTGGCTTTGGTTCGATTCCTGAAGGGGTGAAACAACCCTTCTGACAATAATAAAAATAATCCATAACACCTCGGTTTTAGTAAATGACCATCTCAATTGATTTTCTTTAAAATATTTGACCGGCTATAATCTGATCCCTTAAGGGGAAGGCAATGGTAAACCACCCCTGGGAAAAATTTTCCCAGGAAAATTACGTGGAGAGGATACTCTCCATAGTAATCGCCGACGCTGATCAGTAGAACTTGAAGAAGTGGAATAAAATGTTATTCAAAAGTAAAAATAATCACACTTAGAAGGTTAATAAAAACTAGATGTGACAAATCAGAGGAAAAAAAGGAACAATTAAACACTCTGTTAAAACATGAGATCAATTGCAACGTTTAAACAACTTACCATATTGTGGTTTCATCAGCCTCTTTACAATGTTTTGTATAGAGCAGAGGTGGGGAACCTGTGGCCTTTTGAGTTTCTTATGTGTCCTCGAAATGAATTTGAAATAAAAAAAAACTGAATTTAAAATAAAAAAAATTGAATTTGAACAGCAATAAAGTTACATTTATCGGTATTGAAACTTTTGTGGCCTCGTTTGTTACTGCTATTTTAAATGTGGCATCTCAGGGTAAAAGGTTCCCCACCTCTGTTATAGAGCCTGATGAAGCCACAATAAATTAGCGAAACGTTGCAATTGATCGCATGTTTTAACAGAGTGTTTAATTTTTCCTTTTTTTCCTTTGATTTGTCACATCTAATTCTGATAATGGAACTGAATAACAATAATGTTAATAAAAACCTAATTTTTCCCTATTTTTCTTTCTTTTCAACAGGCTTTATAATCCGGCTCTGCATGTATGAAAAATTATATAATCATCGCAGATCAAGCAGAGAACAATCTCATTTTCTAAATACACTTTGATTTTAAACTAAATGGCTAGTTATTCAATCAAAAATAACATTTTTATTTTATATTCTAGTTAATCTTTTTATAACTCTCATTTACATTTTATACCGTTTTTCCTGCCATAACCACCTGAGGAATAATCCATTAATGACATCACAAGGGAGAATAATTCCATTCATATTTTAATACAGTAAATTCTCAATTGTCCGAAAAAGGACATAAATCAAGACGAAAATGGTTTTGAATAGTATTATTTATTTATAGTAGAGAGCCTAAATATGTATATATATATATTAACTTTGTAGTGGGTTGATGGAGATATAAGCCAAAGTGGGATGCACCGGGTTCAATAAAACTCGCAGAAAAGACGTTTCGGCCTAAATTTTATTGGGCCAACCTTAATTATTGAGAATTATACACATATTACAATACGCACATGTGTTCGAACCTAGTTTTGCCAACAATAAGAATTTAGCTTCATTTAGTGCTTGCTCTAGGGTTGCCACAAGTCCTACTTTCGGTATGCTTTATCAGATTGTCAGTAATAACATATTTCTTGAAAAATAGGTATATTTGCTATAGTTATACACTTATAAAAAATATTTACACGGTTTTATTCAACTTGTAATTTTGTCTGTCTGTCTGTTTGGGTCTTTAGCTATGCGCTCAACGTTTTCATTTAGTTTAACCATGTTTAAGAATATTGAGATGTCAATAAATTCATCTGTCAGTTACATAATTATGTATCACTTATAAAAACTAGTAACATGTTTTTTTACTTTATTTTTATTTGTAAAGATATAAAAACTTAAAAATTTATAATATCTTCGCGGCCCTGCTGTTAAGAATCGCTGCTCTACACTATGGGCCAACTTGGGCCAATTCAGGCCAACGCCATTATAATATTTTCGCGGCCCCCTGTTAAGAATTGCTGCTCTACACTATGAGCCAACGCCATTATATTTTCGCGGCCCTCCTGTTAAGAATTGCTGCTCTACACTATGGGCCAACTTGGGCCAATTCAAGCCAACGCCATTATAATATTTTCGCGGCCCCCTTTTAAGAATCGCTGCTCTATCACTATGGGCCAACTTGGGCCAATTCAGGCCAACGCCATTATAATATTTTCGCGGCCCCCTTGTTAAGAATCGCTGCTCTACACTATGGGCCAACTTGGGCCAATTCAAGCCAACGCCAATGTGTAGAAGGGGGTTATCTTGTATTGGCCGATATTAGTTGACCATGGCGATGAGTTTCCACAAGGCCATCGACATTGGCTCAATTAGTGGGCCATTATGTGAAGTCACCGTCAAACCAACTCGTTTTACTGGTGGCCAACATCATTGGAACACGTTGGGCCATAGTGTAGAGAGGCCATAACAGGTTGTAGTTCTAAAAATGGCTTCCACTTTACCTTCGCGAAAAAAAGGAAAAGAAAGGCCGCGGATAATTGAGAGTTTACTGTAATATGTTGTTGTTGTTTTTATATATAAAAAATTAACAAAACAAAAATGCCTATTTTTCAGATCACCTGTCCAACCAGTTCCGCTTTGGTATATCCTAGCATGAGATGCGTGAAATGATGATTGCACGTTTCAACAATCCCACTGGCGTCGACAACAATAAGTCCGCTCATATTTGCGTAGACCCAGACAGTGACAATATAGGCTGCTGGAGAGCTGGCTGCGGAGCCAGGCCGACTGTTTCCGGCGGAAGTCTGCTGTTGCTGTAGCTGTAGCTGAAGCTGCTGCTGCTGCTGCTGCTGCTGCTGTTGCTGGTGGTCCAGGCTGTCCGTCGAAGAACAGAGGGAGGCCGTTTCACTCTGGCTGGTCAGATTCTCCTCGACTGGGTCAATGCGCACGCAGAGCGGAAACGAAGCACCTTCCTTTGTGCGGCCAGTCGCTTTCTGTTTTTGAACCTCCTATATATATCAAATATACACATAAACAAAACAAGTAAATATTGAATATATTGTGAACTCTAAATATACACACAATGTATTTTTCTAAAGAAATAATATTTATTTAATAATAAATGTATTTTATTTCGTTAAAAAAATATATGCGAAATTATCCCATCGCTTTTAAAGACCCAACTTTGTTGTATTGAATTTCATATTATTTTAACAAAAACAAATAAATCATTATAAATATATAAATTCATTACAAAAACTCATAAATTTATTGCAACAAGTATCTATATTAGGGTGGTCCTTATTTTGGAAATTTTCGAATTTTTACGCTGGCAGGGGGCTCATATGGTTCGAAATAAATAAAAAAAAATTTTCCAAGTTTCAAGTCTCTATCTCAATATTAACCTGTGCCCCCAGCCATGTAAGTTTCTCATCTAAATAACATGGGGTTTTTGGCATTAAATATCAATTTTTTTTATTCCGGCCAAAGTAATGTTTTCAAAAAATTTGAAACTCTGTAGACTTTATTCGTATAATAGTAGATATCCTTCAGAATTTTTACAGATTTTTAGCTATTACAATTTTGGAGTTATATCTAGATAAAATACTGCTATATCATAATATTAGTAAGTTATAGACTCCAAAATTATAATAGCTAAAAATCTGTAAAAATTCTGAAGGGTAGCTACTATTATAAGGATAAAATCTACAGAGTTTCAAATTTTTTAAACCATTGCTTTGGCCCGAATAAAAAATTGATCGTTCAATGCCAAAAACCCCATGTTACCTAGATGGGAATCTTACATCGCTCTGAGGCACAGGTTAAAATTGAGATAGGGGCTTGAAACTTAGGGGATATTTTTTTTATTTATTTCGAACCATATGAGCCTCTGCCAGCGTAAAATTTCGAAAATATCCAAAATAAGGACCACCTAATCTATATATATAAAATTAGGGTTTTGTCTGTACATTGCTCCAAATCACGCCAAATTTTGGTTGCACACGTTTCAAGCAAAATTATGAACGAAAACACCCTCAACAAAATTCCTGTCTGTATGTTTCCGTGGTTTCCGCGAAAATTTGCTCAGGATTCACTCAAAGGATTATTACGAAATTTCATATTTGCATCAGATGTCTTCTAACTTAGGTTTATAGCTATGTAACGTTTTGATATTTTGACCTCAAAAGGGGGTTTGGGTGGGGGCGCACGAATGAAAATGATTAAATAACTCCTAAACTATTAACCCTACGGCAAATTTTATTATAAGCAAAGTTGTAAGAGATGTGATTTTTGACAACTTTCGTTTAAAAAATTCCCCCAAAAAAATGTAAATTCTTGCCCTTGGAGAAAACTCAACCAAATTGTGTATACATAATCTGTAGGCCTCTAGAAAGATGGAAAAACAAAAACTAACCACCCAAAATGGGGGGGGGTCAAAAAATGAAAATTCTTTCTCTTGGATCAAACTCAACCAAATTTTGTATAAATAATTAAGCTCAAAATTATTATTATTATTTTATTTTTTTAATTAAATAAGAATTTATCAAGTTTTCTACCTACCCACGAGTCACAACCCACGAAAACTGTGTTGCTAGAATACCACGATCAATGCGAGAACCACGGAACGTGGGCTGACTGTGGAATGGTTTTAATATGCGCCGGGCCTTAATTTTGGGAAAAATATTTTGATAGGTTTTTTAATTAAATTTATTATCAACAGGTGGTTGAATAAAAATGAATCATATAGTTAGATGTAAACAAAACAAGTGGTTGATTAAATAAACAATAAATAAAAACAAAAAAGGTTACCGAAGCGAGCCCAGGCAAATTAGACCGAAAGAAGGCCGCGAAACCATAAACGAATCGAAATACGTCCTTAATAACTCTCGAATAATAAATCGAATAACGCCTAAAAAGTTAAAATTGGTTCAGCCGTTTAAGGTAGTTCTTTCACAAATGCAAAAATTCAAGAAATCTTCGAAACTTGGAATATTAGTCATTAAAAGCATGATACACATACTGTTAAAATTTGAAGACGATTTACCACACCAAGCATGAAATAATTGCGATTAAAAATGAAATTTTTACATATATGGTAGATTGGGAAAGGGTGGGAAAATAATCATTATTTTATTTTATTTTTCATTGAAGAACTTTCACCATCTTGATGAAAAACTAATATTTGTTAGAATAATATATTCGGAGTAACTTAAAAAAAAATTGAAATTATTTACACGTAGTTTTGATAAAAAATAAAAAACATATTTGGGCGATTATTTTTAGTGGAGGGTATAAAATATCAATGGCTTGGAAACGATCCATTCATAAATAGAATAAATATAGTAGCGTAAAATGTACAGTCACGTTAAAAAACATAACCTAAAATGTTAACACCGTTCTATATTTATAGAGTGGTTACGAGGCTAAAACTTTTTGTGTGGATTGTCGCGAAAGAACCTCCTTAATCACAATCGATCGTCAAATTTTTTACCAACTTTTGCGGAAAAGTGAATTATGCTCTTTCATTTTGGTAGAGTGAAATTTTCTGTAGGACGCATGGTTTTCGAGTTATAAGCGAAAATCTGAAAAAAAATCGGTTGTCTGTAAAGTCGGTTTACTGACGATAGTTGAACGTGACAACGTCATAGAAAATACCATTCCATCAGTATTTTCTATGACGTTGTCACGTTCAATATCGTCAGTAAACCCTCAAGACAACCGATTTTTCATAAAATGCTTCGTTCAGAAAATCATTTTAAATTTACAAAATACTTGAATAAAATTTATTGTTTAAATTTCTACTCGACTGTTAAAATTTAATTTTTGATTTTCTTACTTTTATAATAATAAATTTTGTAGAAAATCATAGATCAAAGATGGTGTCATCTATTAAATCCGATGGAGTGGAATATTTTTAATTATATGTCAGGGGGGTTGTTTTTCACCCCCTCGGGAATCGAACCCGAGTGCCAGTAACAGCAATCCGGGCCACCTGGCTCACCTGCGGGATACGAACCTCTCTGACATATGCAAACGCGTAAAATATTTTACTCAAAGATTGTTATCTTAATTTGTAAAATTTCGCGATATAGTGATTCTAAATTTAAACATATAGCCATGCCATATAATTTAAATAAAGGTGTTTGAGTGTTTCGAATTTTGAAGGAATTCAAAATTCGAAGGGCAATGGAATGACTTTTCCTAATTTAATATGAAAGATATTAATTTGCCGATGGTAATAGATTCAAATTTACTAGAAAATCATAGATCAAAGATGGTGTCATCTATTAAATCCGATGGAGTGGAATATTTTTAATTATATGTCAGAGGGGTTGTTTTTCACCCCTCGGGAATCGAACCCGAGTGCCAGTAACAGCAATCCGGGCCACCTTTATTTGGATCATATGGCATGGCTATATGTTTAAATTTAGAATCACTATATCGCGAAATTTTACAAATTAAGATAACAATCTTTGAGTAAAATATTTTACGCGTTTGCATATGTCAGAGAGGTTCGTATCCCGCAGGTGAGCCAGGTGGCCCGGATTGCTGTTACTGGCACTCGGGTTCCCGAGGGGTGAAAACAACCCCTCTACTATTAAATATTCCGCTCCGATACTAGATGACACCATCTTTGATCTATGATTTTCTAGTAAATTTGAATCTATTGCATCGGCAAATTAATATCTTTCATAATAAATTTTGTATTGACATTATTTCTTTCAGCAAGTAAACTGAATAAAAGTTGTTGTTCAATTAGTTACTTAATTATTTTTGCAAATTTAATTGTAATTTGTTGTAAAAAAGTAATAATTTTGAATAATTTATTATAAGAATAAACTGTGATTAAATTATTGTTCATAAATCTTAAATTTAAAATTTAAAATTTGGAAACATCATTAAATTTTTTGTAACTGTAGCTTTTAAAAAGCCCGCCTCAATCTTTGTCGCTCGTTCCGCGCTCTCGCTTGCACTTCAAGCCTTAAATGGAACGCCTCAGAGCGAGGTAACGCCGCATGAGTCATGTTTTTTCGTGCGTGCAGCTGGCTCCATCGAATTATAAGACGTTGTCACGTCAAAAAATCCAAAATTTTCGTGGTTTTTAGGCCCTCAAAAATTTAGCACCAGCCAGAAACCGTGGCAACATATAACTCTTATTTGGGATGCCTAAAGTCGATTAAAATTATTTCCAGGGTGTGCATATTTATTGGCCAGCAGAAGTCTAATTTGCCTGGGCTATATAATATTCTAATGAATTTTATTTTAAAAATAAAATTTTGATGATTAATGTGAATTAACAACGGTGTAGGGTTTATTTTTTTCACGCTTTCACTCACCATAAATAAATAAATTGCGAAGGTACCTTTGTGAGTAGTCCATCTTTTGGTAATCTTGCTAGGGGAATAAGTGCATTCAAATGAATATTTTCCAATTCTTCCGAGTGATCATAATGAAATATTAATGTGGCAGCGTGATCACAACTGAGTAGATTGCCTTGGTGGTCAATCACAAGTTGGCCAACCTTGTCGTTCGACGGCTTCAGCTACAGCAAGGCAACGTCCCCCTTCAGCATCCAGTCTCCGCAGCCAGAGGGAAACGGGAACAATGTGATGCTCTTTCGAGATCATTTCAACCACCTGCAAACAGTTTAAGGTAGTTGTTTCATTATGAGGCGCGTGGAAAAATTTCCACCACACTGATTTGGGGAAAAACTTAGGCTAATAATATTGGAGTACCAATAAAGGTATTCCAGCAATAAAATCTTTACCGGGAATTATTTCCTGTTAAAATCGTAATTTGCCTGGACTAACATGAAAATATTTAGTTCATTGCCAATATATGGGGTTAAATTATTATTCAAGTTATTTTTTTAAGTATATTTTTAATAAAAGTAAGTATAATGTATACTTTTAACTATTTTTTTGTTAACAAAATATTCTTCTATTATTTAAAATAAACTGCAACGGATCGTTGCTAAACTTTATCCAAACTCATTTGAAATATTAATATGTTTATTCCTTTATTATTAATCAGATATCACTTGCAATTTGCAGTTCATGTTGACTTTTTCATTTCATCAATTCAAAAATAATGATCGATTCTCATTTAACAGTCGATGAATAACCATTCTACATTCGATTTTTAACATTTCGGTTATTATTGGTAACCATTGCTGAAGACATGGAGGAATCGACTTAAAATCAAAAATAGTGATCGATTCTCATCTAATACTTGAGGAATAACAATTCTACATTAGGTTTTTGACGTTTAGATTATTATTGGTAACCATTGCTGAAGACATGGAGGAATCGACTTAAAATCAAATATAACGATCGATTCTTATCTAATACTAGAAGAATAACCTTATTGCATTCCATTTTTGATTTTTTGACTATTAATGGCAACCTCTACTGAAAACATGGAAGAATCCCCCAAAGCATTGGAGATCAACATTTTTTATATGTTTATTTATTTATTTTTTATAACATTAAATTTTAAAATTGAAGAAAATAAAGTTCTATGTGGGGGGGGGCGTCTTGCCCCCCCCCCAAATCAGAGGTCTGGATCCGCTCCTGACTGATAATCAGAATTAGCTTAGGCTTAGAAGGAAGGAGGAATATACTATTTACCTTTCCGGCACAGGGTGCGTCAACTTCTCCAATTTGATCCTCAGCGAGGGCTGTCACGTGACTACGATGATCAACATGCATCAACTGCTCAAGACGCATCGTGCAAAGTTCACTGGGAGTGTAGCCCAACAATTGACATGCTTGGTTGTTTACTACCAGAATCTAAAAACAACAAAAAAAATCACATTTTGAAGAAAATATAATAAACTTAATAATATGTAGGTATATTAAATAAATACAATTCTTTATAAAATCAATCGAAAAACGTTTCGAAAAAGTTGTAGCCGAGTATAATAAAATTGCTTTTAAATTCATTCATAAAACGAGTATTTTTCAAATTACTCGATCACATTCCCGGAGACAGGCGTGACTAGCATTGAATTCACACAAAATTTAAAAAAAAAAGTTTTGGTCATTGTTTTAAAAAATGTTCAGAACGTGGAGAAAACTCATTTTCAGCCAAGATTTTTTTCTGTCTCTATGTATCTAGATTCAAAAATCACAATAATTTAAGAACAAAAAGTCGTAGAAAGCTCATTCTGGTGCTAAAATGTTTCTATTTCCAATGCAAAGAACTGATTAAATTTTGGGTATTCTAGATCCAGATCTTCTGGTTAAAAAATTCAAAACTATTTTTAAAAATATTATTTTTTGAAATTTCCATTCGTTTCTATAGTAAAAAAAAATAAACAATCAAATAGGTGTGTTTTGCATTATTCACCAAAATAGCAAACAGTGTAAAAAAAGAAGGTATTACTATTACTATTAACTTAAAATATTTTTATTCACAGTGTACTGAAAAAGAAAGACAACATTATTATGATTTTTCATTTTTTCTACAGAATTAATTTTTAAGCACCTCATTGTTCTTTACAATAAGTAAATTCAGAACACGTCATATCATAATTGCATTTTGTTATTAACAAAGCCTGTTTAGAATTTCTACGGAAAGTTGAGTTTTTCAAAGGACCATAGATTATTAATCTAAGAAAATATTCTTTCTGTGGGAGCATTTGATGCAGGCATAGAAAAGCAAAATTCGACCTCATTTACTTAAGTTCCCATGGGGAATGTTTGCAGTTGTAAAATGTGCAAAAATTTCTACCCATTTTCCCATTTAAAACGAAAAAACCGAAAGAAATTTAGATTATAAGTATTACTGGAAAACGGAACTTTTATGGGACATTGGTTTTAAAAAGGGGACAATTTTATTGTTTCAAAATATACAGGACAAAGCATCGAAATATGGGACGAATGGTCACCTTATACATTGATGAAATCCATATATCACCTGTCTCTTTATCCTACCAGAATGAAAGTTTTTCCCAAAGTTTAGTAATGTAATAATAATGCTGAAATTTTTAAAAAATATTGAATTAATTATTTATTTATTCAATGACTGAGTGATGATTTGGATGTTGAGTCATTGATTGACAATGAAAATAACAATAACAACAGATTAGCACATATAAGAAAAAGTAGAGTAGATTGTTCTAGAAATAAAGAAATGTGAAGGATGATGAACTACCGAATAAATAAATTTAGAATTTCTAATTATTATTGAAATGTTCTAAAAATGGGTTTTCTTGCTTGTTTAGAATCAAAGCACTCTCAACGCTTTGTACATTAAACTTTTTACACTTGAAAACTATCATAATTCATTATTTGTTGAACAATCTACTATTTATGTATGTATGCTAATCTATGGTTATTGTTATTTATATTGTAATCAATGACTCAGAATTCCATGGTCTCACTCATTGAATAAATAATTAATTCCTTAGACCATAGTCGTTAAATTATTACTACATCTTTCTCGTTGTAAAAGTAGGCGTTAGGCCAAATAAGTTTGCGAACCTATACTTATAAAGTCTCTCTGAAATTATTTTCTGTAGCAAATATAATTCTATCACTAGTTTCAAGTTTACTATTTGTACCTATTCTATTAAAAATTCTCAATGTTCTTTCAGTTTTAATTTATGGAACTTTTATGGTATAATTACTATTTAAATATAAAAATTATTATACTATATTAATCAGTCTGATTGCCCCTTTCAAGTAGCTATTATATTTTACTCACATAGAGGTAATTACCCCAGGTTAGGAACCACTGGTTTAAGAGATAGATGAATTAAAGTACATACATTGTCACATATACTAATATCGCAGGGTTATTAATGAGTTTTCTGCCTACGCCCGAAGTGCTTTTTTAGCACTATTAGTGCCACCCGAGGGTTTTCGGTTTTTTAATGTGTGGTTGATTAGAAAAAATAAATGGGGCCCGAAACACAACACGCCCGGACTAAACCTCGTGAGGTTCGGTTAGGATATATTCAGTTCGGCTCGGTTCGGTTCGTATACCTCTATTTCGGGCTGATTTTTAGACGGTTGGATTGGCGTCTTTTTTTACATTATTTTTATCTGTTTATTAGTTTTGATTATGAATATTTAGTATTTAATGGTGAAAAAATGTCATTTTTAATAAAAAGTTTGACTACATAGGTATATTCTGGTTTCCAGTTATATTATAAATTTCCGGTTCATAATAAAATCTACTCTTATTAAACGAGCAAAAAATTATATATATATATTTGTATCTTAGTTCTATTTTGAGAACGGCTCTACCGATTTTGATGAAATTCACGGATTAGGGGGTTTTTGGGATGACAATTCGATCTGTCACGGTCTCATCTTCGACAAAATTGTTTTTGATGGGTTTTTTCATAATCAAATTAATTATTCTCAGGTAGAACAGATCCAAATCTTGGAGTTTAAAAAAGGCTTCTCTTTTGTTTTACTTTTGTACCCAGACATACAATGGGTCGGATTAAATCCATTGTTCTCAAAGGCCTTGAAGAGCTATTGTGGATTTTAACATATTTTGTTCTCCCTAAACGTTAGAACTATTAATAAACGTTTCGAGGGGTCGAGCGGGGTGGAGGTGTGTGTGTGGGTTGGGGGGGGGGGGGGTACAGTGGGCGAATTTTATATATATTTGTATTTTTTTTAATTTGAAAGTGGCTCTCAAATAAAATCGACATTTTTATCAGAATTTTAAATTAAAAATAATATTAAAACAAAAGCTTTTAACTGAAGGAAGAAGTTACCGAGTATCGCTCGGTACCTCCAGGTACTTATTAATAACAGCAGGAATTTATGTAGGTAATAAATTATGTTTTAATGACAATTAAATAATATGTGAAATTATTATAATACTATATGAGATCTAATGATATCCTATAAATTCGGACTATATATGGGTCTTTTTAATTAAATTCAAAATAGTAAGCATAAATGGTGTATGTGTGTGTGTGTGTGTGTGTGTGTGTGCTAGTTACTTTGAAATGCTTAAATTATTCCAAGCCATATGTAATTATAGGCGAATTCGAATGGACAGAAACAGAACGAACACAAGTGCAGATCGAACCTCGAGTGAAATGCAATCAAAGCGATCCCGTTTTGTTTCAATTAATCCCATCCATATAGGTGCCTCATCCCAGATGGATGGACATGCATAGAGATATCCTCAAATAGGGGGGAGGGTTAGGTGCAATTGTTATTTTTATTTGGTTACCCCCCACATGTGCTGCTACTCATCACTGTTGTAGACAAATTAAATTTAATTAAGTCACTTTATCCTGGTATTCGAAAACCTTTTTTATATATTTTTGTTTTTTTATCAACTATAATCAATCCTATAATTTATAATAATTATGTAGGGCAGTGTTTCTCAAACATTTTGGTCTGAGGCACCCTTTTGCACTTGAAAATTTCAAAGGACTCCGCGAAGAATCTTATTATATTAAACGAGCAATTATTGTATATATATATATATATATATATCCAATCGGTTTCTAGAAAACGGCTCTAACGATGTGGATAAAATTCATGGGTTAGGGTGGTTTGTGTTAGCGATTCGATCTGTCACAGTCTCATCTTCGGCTAAGTTGTTTTTTATGTGATTTTTGTTAATTGAAATAATTATTCACAGGTGGTTGTCTCGATAAAAATATATATTTACATTTTTATTCAATTTCCTTTTAATAATTAATTGTTTTTTTAATTTTAAATTCCACAATAAGATCATTATAATTATTATTATATATTGGGCAATTTAATTGATAAAAATCGAATTTTAAATCCACAAAAATTAAATATTAGAATTTGACAATTTAATTAATAATAAAACTCGACAAATTGTTATTTAATTAAAAAAATAAATAAACAGTATTTATTTATATGCCTAAATACACATAATCTGTGGGTCAGTTAGAAGACTAGAAATGCAAAAACTGGGTGCGGGGGCGTGAAGTGGGTGGGGGTGTGGAGGTGGGGGTGGTACGAGGTGAGGAGTTTCGGGGGTGGGGTTGGTGTTGAGATGGGAACGAGGTAGTCCGGGGGTTGGAGGTGTCGGCCGGGGTGGGAGTGTGGGGTTCGGGGTGGGGCATGGCGTGTACCTACTATATATAGCTTTTAACTTGAAGCAGAAAGTTACCGAGCATCGCCCGGTGGCCAGGTACTGGACATATTATGCGATAGGGTGGTCTTTATTTTGGGTATTTTCGATTTTTACGCTGACAGAGGCTCATATGGTTCGAAATAAATAAAATAAAATATCCCCCAAGTTTCAAGTCAATATTTCAATTTTAACCGGTGCCGCACATCGATGCAAGTTTCCCAGATTTCATAACATGGGGTTTTTGACATGAACGATCAATTTTTATTCCGGCCATAGTAATGGTTCAAAAAATTTCGAAACTCTCTAAACTTTACCCTTATAGATAAAAATAGTAGCTATCCCTCAGAGTACTTTACAGAATTTTTAGCTATTTTATTTTTAGAGTCTATAACCTACTAAGACTAAGGTATAGCAGTATTTTATCTAGCTGTAACTCCAAAATTATATTAGCTAAAAATCTGTAAAAATTTCTGAAGAGATAGCTACTATTATAAGGATAAAGTCTACCGGAGTTTTAAATTTTTTTGATCCATTCTTTTTGGCCGGAATAAAAAAAATTGATCGTCCAATGCCGATAAGCCCATATTATTTAGATGGGAAACTTGAATGCTGTGCGGCACGCGGCTAAAATTGAGATTCAGACTTGAAGCTTGGGGGATATATTTTTTTTATTATTTATTCAATTTGAACTATAATGAGCCCTTTCAGCGTAAATATTCAGAAAATACCCAAAAGTAAGGACCACCCTAATGTGCAAATAAAAACATCACTGAGTGGAGGATTTAATTTAAATTCAGAAGGCGGAGCTTCACAGCTGGTATACCTCATATATGTATAAGTTATTTGTTTGAGGCTTCTATGATTTCGAAGGTTTTTGACTTTCATCACCAGTGTTTTAATTATAAATATTTTATCTGTTATTTTCTCATGGGTTCTCAATTACCCAATTGGATATAGAAAAATTGGTTTTGTTGTTTTAGCAAGTTGGGCACATAATAAAACTGAAGGAGACAATAAAAGAGTGTGTCATGCGTTTGGATGGTAAATTTTTTAATTTATTTATAACTGAGACTGCAAAGTTCGAAAGAGCTTGCCTTCTTCATCATGATCTAGCACAATTGATTCACAGGAAATTAATGTATGTGTGAGAATTACACGTGGTCTACAGGCAAATCTGTGTAAATCATCATATATACATATATTAATTCATGTGAATCAATTGTGGTTGACTGATGAAGAAGGCAAAGCTCTCGAAACTATGGACTCAGTTATAAATCAATTAAAAAATTTATCAGCTCCACTTTTTTATCAGACACTCTTTTTTGTCTCTAACAATATATAAACTGTCTGCTAATCTCGGCAAAAAGAAACTTTCAATTTAATTCAGATAAAAGATTAACGTATAAAAATACAATTACTTATTAATTTTTTTCATGTTTTCCTGATTTAGGTGGCATTTTTTGGTGGGGGGGGGGGGAGTTTGGAATTCATCAAGAATCCTAGCATGTTCTTTGGTATCTATAATTTTTAACCGACTTCAAAAAAAGGAGGAGGTTATCAATTCGACTGATTTTTTTTTTTTTGTGTCTATGTTACTTGATTTCTTTGCCAATTGTCAACCGATTTTGATGATTTTTTTGCATTTGGTTCAGATCCATTTCCGGATTGGTCCCGTTTAAATTATGTTGGTATGTGAACCTTTTTTATTATGTATGTTCACGCATAACTTTGTTTATGGACCGATTTCGATGATTCTTTTTTTATTGAAAACGTGGTGCCTAAGGGGTCGTCTCATATTTAATTTGGTCATAGTTCTGATGATATGATCAGCGGCGAAATAACGAAAATCTCCAATTCTTATGAGAAAATAATCGAAAATTATAAATAAATTTTTTTGCAACGGAAAGATTTCTCTGGAGAGAGACGGACTGAGTAGAAATTATAATTGAATGCAATGGAAGGCAGCCCAGAGGTAGTGAGGAAGAGAAAATTAACACATATAGGGCCAGCAGGATATGTTATTGGAATCCTTCCTCCTTTCCCCTTTCAAGCCGACGTTTCGGAAACCCTGAAGAGAGGAGGGAAAAATCCTCCGAAACGTCGGTTTGAAAAGGAAAGGAGAAAAGGATTCCAGTAAATTACACCTTATTTTATATGTGTTAATTTGTTCTTTCTCTCACTACCCCGGGCTGCCTTTCCATTACATTCAATTATTATAATAAATCTTTTATAAAAAAAAACAATCTTAAAACGTTCATTTGAAACCAGCATACGTTTCGAGAGAATTTCAATATTAATGAATTGAATTTACTTTTAATCATTTTTCTGATTCATTTCGCCCGACGCTTTTTCTTACGTGATGCATCCAAGCTGTATTATCTTAAGTCCCTATTTAATAACATACTAAAAAGAGAAAAATAAAAATAATTTTTATAAAAAAGAAATAAAACCGACTTCAAAAAAAAATTAAATTCAACAAATAAAATAATAATAACTCAAAAAGCAAATATAATGCAGGGAAAGGTATAAAATAAATCTCTAATGAAATCACTTTTTGAAGTCGGTGCTAAACAAACTATATAATACAGCTTACCCGGCCGTAAGTAAGATCCGTCGAGTTCGATTCATAAAATGTATATGTTTGGCAACAACTTCAAAAAGTGATTTCATGTTAATATTTCATCGTTTATGGTAGTTGTAACGAAATTAGATAATTATTTTATACTTTTTAGTGTATTTTATTTGATTTTTGAGTTCTTATTATTTTATTTGTTGCATTTAATTTTTTTGAAGTCGGTTTTTATTTTTTCTTAAAAATTATTTTTTTATAAAATTATTTTTATTATTAAAATTAAATGTCTGTGAAAAAAGTTTTTAAGTTATCTTGAAAAAATTGCCAAGTTCGATTTTCGGACCCAGTTCTATTATTTAATTATTTTTTTTAAATGCTAATAAATCAATTTACTTTTAATTTAATTTATTTTTAATAGTATTATAATTTAATGCTAGTTTGTTATCTATGTAAGGTAAGAGAAAGTCATATAGTGTACACTTATCAGGCCAAATTATTGTATCTATATTGATTGATCTATTCCGCAAAAAACAATTATTATTATCAAAAGAAAAAGAAAATGTTTCATCATGTTCACTGTACCTTTAATTCGGATACAATACATGTTTGTGAACAAGTGCAAATCCTCAAAGAGGTTGAATTCCGTAAAGTTTTCAAAAAGTTTATTATTATTATTATTTTTTATCAAATAAAGTTCTCAAAGAGTTTCAATTCATTTTTTTTTCAGATATATATCTATTATTTAAGAATGTATATGCATGAGTCCAATTAGTGATCCGAGAGAATCCACATCCAATTAAAGTAACAATATTTGAAGAAAGTATATAAAATGTACTGAAGCGGCGAAGAGTCTTTTCTTAAGTTAGAATCATCTCCTCTGTAAAGTTTGGTTTACCTTGAACTCTAAAATTTTCAAAGAAATAAACCAATCTAATTAATATAAAAATAAATAAATAAATAACAAAAGAGAGATACGCATTCATAATTGTTCAAGTGGGTGATTTCAATACCAGCCAGCAGTTATATCCATTGTCATGCTTCTTGCTTAAGAGAGTGGATGATACTAAAATTGCAGGCAATTACATATTTAGAAATGTACGTAAATATATGAAAATAAGCTGACGTGTTCTGATGTGGCCATCCACTTGACTTTACCATACAACCTCACTTATATTTAATATTTAATAAAATTATTTATAATCGTCTAGGGAAGTGGGTTAGTTTTTCCAATTTTTAGACTCCTAGGGGCCCAGTGATTATGTATACAAAATTTGGTTGAGTTTTTGGTACAAGAGTCTATATTTTCATTTTTGACCATACACCACATTAATGTGAGACCTACCAAGTATTTGTTTATCCAATAATTTTAAAAAATGTTCCACCAAGTACCAACACCAAATTCCTTAAAAACTATTTTCCTTTTTGACCCCCCCCTTTAGGCGGTTAGTTTTTGCATTTTTAGACTTCTGGGGTCCCATCTCATTATCTATACAAAATTTGGTTGAGTTAGGTAGAAAAACCAAGATTTTCATTTTTTGACCCCCCCCCTTCCCCTCCACCCATTTTGGGCGGTTAGTTTTTGCATTTTTAGACTTCTGGGGTCCCACTGATTATGTATACAAAATTTGGGCGAGTTTGGTAAATGGCCAAGATTTTCATTTTTTGACCCCCCCCCCCATTTTGGGCGGTTAGTTTTTACATTTTAAGACTTCTGGGGATCCAGTGATTATGTATACAAAATTTGGTTGAGTTTGCTCAAATGACCTAGATTTTTAATTTTTAACCCCCCCCCCCCCCCCCCTCCATCCGCCTCCTTAAGTTTGGGTCGATATGCACCAAAATCTAATCATCTCTTAATCTCAATGGACCAAAACTTCGTGTGAAATTTGGTTTCGATATACACACTAGTTTTTGAGCTAGCTCGTCCACAAAATTTGGTAACGCACAGACTAACAGAGACATTTTGACAAAACAATTATTATCTCGAAAAATATACATTTTTCGATGTTCACTTATTAAAAGATTTTTTGTAGAGCAAAATACCATGGTTTCTGCGCAATTTTTCTAATCAAAATAGTTTCAGCCGTTTTTGAGATATTTCGAAAAAAGAAGGAAAAAAAAACACTTTTTTCATGCCACTGTATGGTAAAGTAAAAATCACTAGTATAAAGTTTTTAAATGAATTTGGGTGCTTGTGAATTTTTTTCATCCTTCTTTTTTTGTTAGGCCAAATCAGACTGATAAGGTTATATTTTGCAGTTAGTCTAATATTCCACTAACAGCTGCGAAGTCCTTCTTTGGAGGGCATCTTGCTGGCTAGGGGGCATGTTTGAAAATTTTAGATTTTAAATTAAATTCCCACTTATTTATTTAACCCATTTCTCAATCACTGACCTCTATTCGATCAATCAGAGAGATTACGCTGTCGTAGTATATATGTTACAGTAAAATCCGGTTCTTACTAGTTAAAACGTGTTTTACTGAATACCTTTGTAGCAACTAGTTTTTACTAATGTCAAAATGAATTTCAGTAAAAAAGCGTTTTGGCAAAACGACTCAGTAAAAACCTTCGTCAATGTTCATTTAGATTATATGTGACGAATTCGAATCAAATAACCCCTAAACTGTTTACTATAGGTCAAATTCCATTAGAAGCAAAGTTGTAGAGGATGTAATTTAGGGTGGGTGCGGAGGTGAAATGGGCTTATGGTACGGGGGTGGTATGTGGGAGTTCGGGTGGTTCAGGTTAGGGGGTGGCTTGGAGCTAGAAATGAAAATACTGGGTGGGGTGCAGGGGGCCCGGGGTGGGGTGGGATTGGTGCTTAGTGGGGTGTAGGGTGGGTGCAGAGGTGAAATGGGGTTGAGGTGCGGGTATGGGGGTGAGTGGTCCAGGGGCTGTAGCCCCTTGGCTAGTAAGAGGCCAGCCGAAGGCGGGCATAGCAGCTATTTAATATATGAAAAGAAGACATCTATGTCTAGCTAAAACTGACAATAATACATTTTTTTAAAAATTGGACTTAGGCAACTTTCTAAATAAACGACTCAAATATTCGAGAAGGGTCCTAACGGGTACAGTCGTTACAGATTTTTATTTCTTAATTTAGGACTACCTATATCGCGATTAGTCTTGCTACAACTTGAAAATTTTCCCGAATTCCCTTCGACAGTTTCGCGGTTTCATATGGAATTAATTAGTAAAGAAGATTGGTGAGGTCTTAATTAGTTGTCTCTGATCGCATGTTGAAATATGCCACAATGAAATCGATATTTATCATTTCAAAATTCATTCTATTTATTTCATTTTTTTTTATGGTGATGTGAATTGATCGTAGCCATTTCCAATTGGATATTATTTGTTTTTAGTTATAAAAATGATTGGTTTTGTCTTTTAAGATTATTATTATTTGTTTGTGTTCGGATCAATTATGAAATTCAATCTCAAATCCGACGCAGAAAATTAATAAGAAAAAAATATATTTCATGATGACCTGGAATGCATGGATCGAAAACATTTAATATCAAAATACAAAAAAGATATCGTGTTTAGAATTAAAACACAAAACAGAAACCGAAATAAATTGGAAGAAGAAGAAGAAATATACATAACACATGGGCTGAAAAATCCGGGCCTAACACATACATTGCGCTAGCTTTTTTGAATTCACCTCTTTTTCAGTTAGTACCAATCTTCAAAAGACAGCTGTCAAAATTTCATGATATTCTATTCATTAGTTTGTGAGTTATTGTGCTAAGAGTGACTATTTTCAGAGTAATGGATCAAAAACAATTTCCTGTTTTAATTTTACACTGCTTCTTGATGAGGAAAAAATACCGTTCAAGCGAAGCAAAGGCTTGAAAAGTATTATGGGAACTCCTCTCCATCAGAAACAACAATAAAACGTTGGTTTGCTGACTTCAAACGTGGTCGTAGGGACACCGATGATGCAGAACGCAGTGGATGTCCAAATGAGGCGGAAACACCAGAAAACATCAAAAAAATCCACAAAATCGTTTTGAATGATCGAAAAGTGAAGCTGCGTAAGTTAGCTGATATCGTAATGACATCAAAAGAACGTGTTGGCTTTATATTACATGAGCATTTGAGTATGAGAAAGCTCTGTTCAAAGTGGGTGGCGCGCTTACTCACTGTTGACCAAAAACAATAACGTGTTAATGATTCTGAGCAGTGTTTGGACATGTTTAAAGGTAACAGACGGGAATTTTTGCGTCGATATGTGACAATGGATGAAACATGGATTCATCACTTCACTCCGAAATCAAAACGATCGTCATCTGAGTGGACAGCAACTGGTGAACCTCGTCCAAAGCGCCCAAAAGCACAACAATCGGCTGGAAAGGTTATGGCCTCGGTATTTTGGGATGTGCGTGGTGTAATATTCATCGACTATCTTGAGAAGGAAAATACCATCAACTGTGAATATTATATAGCGTTATTAGAGCGTTTGAAGGCCGAAACGGCCCCATTTGAAGAAGAAAAAATGTGCTGTTTCATCAAGACAACGCACCGTGTCACAAGTCAATAAAAACAATGGCAAAACTACATGAATTGAACTTCTAATTGCTCCCACATTCGCCGTGTTCGCCAGATTTGGCTCCCAGCAACTACTGGCTGATCGCAGAACTCAAAAAAATGCTCGCCGGTAGGAAATTTCGCACGAATGAACAGGTTATCGCTGAAACTGAGGCCTATTTTGAGTCAAAAGATAAATCATTCTACAAAAGTGGTATCGAAATGTTAGAGAGGCGCTGGTATGATTGCGTTGCTCTTGATGGAGATTACGTTGATGAATAAAGCTAATTTTGAACAAAAAAAAACGTGTTTTCTTTGTTAGGCCCGGGACTTTTCAGCCCATGTGTTATCTATTAAAAAACGGACTGAAATATCGGCCCTGGCAGACAAGTATACATTTTCCTTAACTAAAATACTTAACCATACCCTGGTAAAGTAAAAACATAAATAATCTTATGATTTCATATTTTTGATAGGCTTAATATAAATAAGTATTAGAAATTTTATATTATTTTTCACGTAGTACTTGGAATGATTGATTTTTAGATTTTGTTCTAATTATAGTGAAAGTGTTAAATAAGAAAATCACTCAATATTTTTGTGCCAGTATCAATTTATTAAAAAATACAAAAATCTTTCTTAAAAATACTCATAAATCAATGAGTATTTTATTTTATTTTTTCGCTCTTTTACATATATAATTATAAGTTTGTTAGTATAAATATTAATTTCACCTTTTTTTTAATGTTTATTTAATTATTATTTACCTATATCAATCACGAGCATAGAAAGAGAGAGTGATAAATTCACTTGAAATATTCCAAGCTAATATTATTAATTCAAATTATAGTCATTTCGAAAATCAATTTAAATTTTCTATTTATACATTATATTATTATTTAGATTACTTTAAAAACATTAATAGGAGAAAAATTAAAATATTTCATTTATTGGGTGGGGTAGTTGTGGAATTTCTGTCTGAGGCCTCTAGACATACTTATGCAGAGGTGAATAATAAAGCGTTTGCTTGGGTAGGTTGACAAGGTACCCCACGGAGTTGATCTTCAAGGAATTCAACGTTTTGAATTTTAACCAGCTCTGTGATCTGCGCCTCATAAATTTGTACACGCGAGACCTGGGGAATTCCCGGACCCGCGAGCAATCTGGAGGAGGCGCCTTAGGGAGCCTAGGTATATGGAACGGCAATTTAAAAACCGGACTAGTCTCATAACAATTTGTAGTCGTCAACAATTACTCCAGAGACTTTATCGCCTTCAAATTACTCCCCTTGGCGACCCCTACACTGCCCCATACGAATTTTCCATTGTTCAAAGCAGTGCTGGAAGTCCGCTTCTGTCAGCTGGTTGAGAACCACTGTCGCTTTTGATTTTACCGCTTCTAAGGGGCGATTTGGCCCTGGAAAATAAAAAAAAGTCCCAGGGGCTAGATGGGGCGAGATACGGTGGATGGCATAACAGGATGATGTCATATTTTCTAGGAATGCCTCCACAGCCAGAGCGGAATGGGCTGGCGCATGTCTTGGTTAAGCACCCTTGGATTCGCAAACTTCGCGCATGTTGAATGATTCATGCAAAATCTGACGAACACTTTCTTTGTCGATTCCTGTCATTTCAGCAAGACCTCGGATACTCAGACGACGATTTTCGCGAATCAATTTACCAATTTTTTTTTTGGATGTTTTCGTCCGTTTTTGACGTCCAGGCGCGGATCGTCTTCGATTGTTTCACGTCCTTCTTTAAACCTTTTAAACCACTCAAAAACTTGTGTGCGCGATAAACATTCATTTCCGTATACTCCTTTTAACATAGCATAAGCTTCTGTGGCAGTTTTTCTCAGTTTCACAATAAACTTGAGGTTAATCCGCTGACCGCTTCGCATTTTCCGACGCGTCACTGATGCGGAGGCTACTTCGGACGATTGCTACATACAAACTGAGTAACCTAGAGACTTGCCAAGCGAGCTGAGAGTGGGGGAAGGATCACCAGACACAATCATGTTCAAATCTGCCATGGTGCACTCTCTGTTTGCCAGTAGTAGCATCAGTCCGGTTTTTAAATTGCCTTGCCTCGTATATTACGAGCACGGCTGCACGCAGGAGTTATATGACTACCAGCGAGCATCACTGGGCTGCTGATCTCTGGTTTGTTTAAGAAGGGATTGAGGAAGTATGTGGAAGTTTAGGCCTTGAGGTTTAATTTGATTTTGAAGTTTCGGGGTGTAATTATGTTTATATGAATTGAAATTAACAAACCCTGTGATGTCAGACCACCCCTACACACAAGATTTGCTTAATAAGGGGTGTTGCAGTAATTATTAAATTTGATTGTTTTATTCTTTTTAATTCTAGATTAAGATACATTTTTATACAATGTACTTATTTCTTTGCAAAAAATAAATATTCTTATTCTTATTTAGTTATTTTATAATTTATTTAGCGAATGAGAATTTGAAATAGACCCCCTTCCATTTTTTTATAATGATACCGATTTAAGAATGTTGCAGCACAAAAGTGCCTAAAAGAGTATCTTCTACAGATCTAGAAAGTACATTTATAAGATTAGGCCTACATTTAAGGCTCTTTTAGACGTTTTCTAGACCGAGAGCTGGAACACATGTCTCTAGCCATGAGGTACAGTAGGAGGGAATCTCACACAGTAGGTATTTGTTATGGATTCATTTAAGTTTCAGTCTACAGTATTGAAATATCCTCTCAAGTTTAAATTTAATATATTTATAAGATTATATAATAAAATAAAATTATTTGAATTTATTATATACAGAAAGAACGGAGTCTTAGAAAAAGGACTCTCTCGTTCCTGAGGCTATAACAACAAAAGGAATTTTTCTATATCTCGATCGGGTATTTGAGCTCATGAGAAATAACAGATTAAATATTTCTAATTAAAAGACTGATGATGAAGGTCATACCTTCCAAACTATAGTCACACACAGCGATTTTACAAACCCCCACAACTTCTCACCATCTACAAGTCCCAAATCCGCCCCTGTCTCGAATACGGCTCTCATCTGTGGAGAGGAGCCTCAAAATATTCTCTTGCTACCCTGGATGCAATTCAGAAACGAGCCGTCAGGCTAATTGACGATTCTACCCTCACTGACTCCCTCGACTCGCTGGCTCATCGAAGAGATGTCTCTGCCCTTTCCCTTTTCTATAGATACTATCACGGCAGGTGCTCTGATGAGATAAAATCAATAATTCCCCCAAAGCATGCTTTTGCACGTAGCACGCGTTTTGCCGACTCCCAACACTCTTTCGCGGTCAAATTAGAAAAGTGCCGGACCACTTCATTCGCGAATACGTATATCCCCATGACTTCAAGGAACTGGAACTCTCTCCCAGCCTCCATCTTTCCCAGCACCTATGATCTTCAAACCTTCAAAACCAGGGTGCATAGACACCTACGTCTACACCTCTCACTTAATCAACTTTCCTTCTCTTCGGTAATGCAAGGGTCTTTCGAGATCCATAGGAGCTGCATCTTTACTGGTGCACCCCTTCTTGCATTCGATTGCATTAAAAAAAAAAATAAAATATAATTCATATATTATATTTGATATATAAATGATTATTTTTAATTGTATTAAGCAGAGAACGACCTCATTAATTTCTCTTTATGAATAAATTGAAAGAAAAAGTTAAAAATTGCAAACAATTTAATTTTAAATTATTAAATCTTCAATCCAAAAAACAAAAAATGTTTAAAAATATGCTTAAATTTCAAGTCTTTATTTAGTTTAAAACTATAATAATTTTACTGATTGACGGATATTGTATCAGAACTAAAGGTAATAGGGATCCGATTTACGTTTGTTTAGAGCCCTAAAAAGATAGAAATGGCGGGAGGAAAATTATTAGGTTAAATAGGTAGTTATTACTCTCCTGAGAATTGTAACCGAGGTGGTACAGATGTGAGTAATATTTGAGGCAGCGACGAATAGCCTTTTATTGGATAAGAAGTTAAGTGGAGGTAAAATAGCACCTAGACTTGGATAGATGAAAGCTAAGGTTCTAGCAATTATCAATTCTTGATATAGTAGTCAAAAAAAAAAATAAAATAAATAAATTGCCACGTTCAGATGTGGAGATCCACTTGACTTTACCATACACCCTGGCCCCACTCTTATATTTAATATTTAATAAAATTATTTATAATCATTTAGGGGGGTTAGTTTTTGCATTTTTAGACTACTGAGGGCCCAGTGATTATGTATACAAAATTTGGTTGAGTTTGGTTCAAGGGGATAGATTTTAATTTTTTGACTCTACATCACCCCTCCATTTTGGGTGGGGGGTTGGTTTTTGCATTTTTAGACTTCTAGTAGCCCACTGATTATGTATTCAAAATTTGGTTGAGTTTTCTCAAATGGCATAGACTTTTATTTTCTGACACCAGCTCCCTAATTTTGGACCCAGAAAAAAATATTTTCGTTATTATAGGTTCATTTTATAGTATATTTCATTTTTTTAGTATGAAAATATTATAATTTTAAGTTTTAACTCCTCCCCACCCTTAATTTTGGGTTGATATGCATTAAAATCTAATCAGTCCATCTCAATGGACCAAAACTACGTGTGAAATTTTGTTTTGATATTCACAACAGTTTTTGAGCTAGCTCGTCCACAAAAATTTGGTAACCCACAGCCTAACTAACAGACATTTTGACAAAACAGTTATTATTGAAAAATATAATTTTTTTGATGTTCCCTTATTAGAGCTTTTTTGTACACCGATATTCTTTGGTTTCGCCCAATTTTTCAATCAAAATAATTTCAGCCGTTTTTGAGATATTTCTAAAAAGAAGCAGAAAAATACACTGCATGGTAAAGTAAAAAAAAATATACATATATAAACAAAAAAAAATTGAAAAGAAACTATTATCCTCTATTATTCCCATAGTTTGTAATTCTCTGCTTCCTTTAATTATTTTATTATTTAAATTATACAAATTATCTAGCCAACTTCTATTATAGTAATGATACAGTGTATGTTTAAAGCGTTAGAAAAAATATTATAAGAAAAAATTGTATAATAATATAATGAGTAAATTATAGAAAAAAAGAGATTGACGTAAGACTACGTCAATTTAGAATATAAGGGTGTGTATATTTGCACAAGAAAGACAATCTCATTGTTCAGAATTTTCACTAAGAATTTGTCATAGGTCTAATTTACCATAATATTATATAAAGTATAGGGTTTTAAAATATATTATATATATATATATATGGATGTGTAATTAAAACTGTAATGTATGAAGAAATTCCAGGCGCTAATGACCTTAGTAGTCGAGTAGTCTCAATAATAATAATAAACGTAATAATAATATTTTTTTTAATGAAAATGATGAGAAAAGGAGTTACACCAAAAAGGTGCAACCCCTAAAGGCCTGGGTTGGTCCCTCCATCGTGAAAAGAAGAAGAAAGAATTTTATGGGCTGGGGGGGGGGGGGTCGAAGGTATCTGTGGATACATGTCTTAAATAGTTGAAGGTTATAAGTCGCGGGAAAGATGGTGGCAGGGAGCGAGTTCCAGTCTCTGGAGGTCATAGGGATAAAAGAGTTGGCGAAAGCGCTTGTTCGACTTTTATCCAATTTGACAGCGAAGGAGTGTTGAGCGTTTGAAAACCGCGTGTTTCTCGTAAAGAGGGCATTAGGGGGGATAATTGAATTCAGCTCGACTGAACAGACACCGTGATAGTATCTGTAGTACAGGGAAAGGGCAGAAACGGTTCTTCGGTGAGCCAGGGAGTCGAGTGAGTTGGTTAGAGCCGGGCCTCCTATTAGTTTAATTGCTCGCTTCTGAATTGCATCCAGTGTAGCAAGAGAATGCTTGGAGGCACCCCTCCACAGATGAGAGCCATATTCGAGACAGGGACGAATTTGAGCCTTATACAGTATAAGAAGTTGACTGGGAGTATAACAGCGTCTAGACCTAAATAGGAGACCAAGCTTGCACGCTGCAGCTTTAGCAGTGATTGAGATATGGTCATTCCATGAAAAGTCAGACCCTAGAGTTACGCCTAGCATTGAAATTTTATCCCTGAATTCTAGTGAGTTTGAGTCGAATGATATGTTTGGGAGGTTTCTGTCGACGCGCCTAGAAATAAGGCAACACTGAGTTTTCACTGCATTGAAGTTAACTAAGTTTTGGGATCCCCAGTTTGTAAGTTTGCATAAGTCTAAATTAATTGAGGAGGCAATGTCCGCACGGTTTTTATGCGACGGGGCGTTGTGTAGGGTCCTGGCGTAGCTATCTAAGTCATATAAAGACTCATCGGAAAGGGCAGATTATGTCAATTTTTCACTTTCACATTTATATTTAAAAGATATAATGTGTAAGAATTGTAATTGCCTCCCGGAGTCTTGATACTTTGAGAGTTTTATTTATCTCCAAGGAAAAAAAGCAAATTTCACTTTGTGACTTCTAAGTGGTAGGAATCGATGTCCTTAATAGTTAGAAACCATATTTAGAACAAAACCGTATATCAAATTTAGGGAACGCGGTGTTGGTTTATAGTGAAACATTGTTAAAATTAAATTAGGTTGGAGTTGGTGGTGTTTCACAATGAGAAAAATTAAAATACAAAGATTTTTTTAGTTTACTCTATATATTTCGAGCTCTTAACTCATCGTCAGGAACATTGACTAAAGATAACATAAAATAATGAACAGAATTTATTTTAATTTTAATATGATGGACAGTTATTTATAACTTAGTGTAAATATGAAAGAATTATCGGGGATGGGATGTCCTTAGAGCCGAATGCACCCTCATCACATTCCATAGTTTATTTCCCCCCTTTATAGCACATACATAATTTTCGGCAACTTCCAAGTATAAATATCTTTTCTTTATTCCAGCCCTTTGTCCGCTACATCTGTTCTTTCTGGCTCTAAGGCCATCCCATCCCCTGATAATTCTTTCATATTTACACTAAGTCATAAATAACTGTCCATCATATTAAAATTAAAATAAATTCTGTTCATTATTTTATGTTATCTTTAGTCAATGTTCTCCTGACGATGAGTTAAGAGCTCGAAATATATAGAGTAAACTAAAAAAAATCTTTGTATTTTAATTTTTCTCCTTGTGAAACACCACCAACTCCAACCTAATTTAAAACCGTATATTATAGTCCCCAGAGGCTAAAAAGTGACTAAAAATCCAATGGTCAGTGCATATGGATGGATTTACGTACCCCCTGCGTTTTGCACTCGTAAATCTCAGAAACTTAATCTCGATGTGGACTAGAAGCTAGCAAGATTTTGGTTCAAATCGAAACACGGGGAATTAACATTTACATGAAAGATTTTTCGTTTTTTGCGATTTTTTAAACTCGGTGTACTTTCATCAAGTGTGTCAGTCGTGTATAAATTTTTAATCCGATTGAAATTAAGAATAGAGGGTGTGTGGGTGAGGTTGGTCGAGTGGGTAAAGTACAAGCTCTCTGATCAATCTAGCCTCGGGTTCTCGGCAATCCGACTTTAATCTGATCCCTACATATTTGAGAATAAACTAAAATATTAGGTTGATGCATAATTATGGAACGTTTGTATTGACGCGTTTTTCTTTAGCCAAAAATGGCGTTTTGTTTATTTTTTTTGTAAAAACAATCTTCTCTATTTATAGTTATTAAAAAATGCGTGTCGCAAACCATATTCATATTCGTCATATTATGCTCTACCACTACGAGAAAGGATGGAAGGCAGCACAGTCATTTCGCGATCTCAACCAACTTTTTGGCGAAGGAACAATTACTGATAGTGCAGTACGGAAGTGGTTTTGCCCGTTTCAAATCAGGTGACACTAGTTTGGAGGATAAAGAAGGAAGAGGTCGGCCATCGGATTTTGATGATCAGGCACTTCTGACAGCCGTGGAAGAGGAGGAGAAAGCCTTACAACACAAATGCTGACTGCAGACTTCAATGTCGACAAATCAACGATAAATTTAAATTAATTAAATTAATTTTATTTAATTTAATCAAAATTTAATTTAAATTTAATTTAAATTTTTATTATTGTTTTTGCTGAATAAAAATATTTTTAAAAAACGTTCCATAATTATGCATCAACCTAATATGTAGTATCGTGTCATTTTTTGACCCTACACCCCCCCCCCCTCATTTTGAGCTGTTAGTTTTTGCATTTTTAAACTTCTGAGGGTCCACCGATTATGTATACAAAATTTGGTTGAGTTTGCTTAAACGGCCTAGATTTTTAACTTTTAATCCCCCTCCACCCCCCTTGATATGCATCAAAATCTAATCAGCTCTTAATCTCAATGGACCAAAACTATGTGTGAAATTTGGTTTTGATATTCACACGTTTTTGAGCTAGCTCGTCCACAACAATTTGATAACGCATAGACTAGCAACCAGACAATCAGACTAACAGACATTTTGACAAAACAATTATTATCTCGAAAAATATAATTTTTTTGATGTTCACTTATCAGAGCTTTTTTGTAGAGCGAAATGCCATAGTTTCGCCCAATTTTTTGAATCAAAAAATTTTCAGCAGTTTTTGAGATATTTTGAAAAACAGAAGGAAAAAAAGACACTTTTTTCATGCACGATTACAATACTTGACCATACCCTGTATGGTAAAGTAAAAATCTAAGTAAAAGGTTAGATGAACAAGACCGAGATTAGAAATATTTGAACAAGAACATGACCGAATGAACAAGACCAAGATCGGTACCATGTATTTGGTCTTGGTCTTGCTTTACTCATCACTAAGCTTGCTAATAGTATTAAATGTGCCTATTTGGTTCCCTATGAGGGGTGAACCAGCGACCTAATATGCTGTACACCTACTTCCACTTGTACTTCCAAATATTTCCAAGTACCTACTTCCAAATATTTCCAAGTACTTCCAAATATTTCCAAGTAATTCCAAATATTTCCAAGTACTTTCAAATGATTTCCATGTACTTCCAAAATACTTCCATAGAGGTGTACACCTACTTCTAATTGTGGATCACCCCTCGGTTCCCTATATGCCTGTCTCTCTGGTCTTCACTAAGAGATATCAGCTGATTAGCTTATGTCATTGCTTGTCTGTTTTGATTCCAAGCTTTCGATTTCCATTACTCTTGACATGGATTGCAATCTAGTCTCCTTCCCCTCTCTCTGTCTCTTTCCCTCCCTAGAACTAAGGATCTCGCTCTCTCCTTCTCTCTTTCTGGTTCAAGGTAAGACAATCGACATCACCTGTGCAACTGCAAGCTGCAAGCTCTTGTTGTCAATTCAAGTGCAACATTATTCAATTCCAATATTATAAGTATGACATTAATACACACATTTATATCACGTGATTTGGTGATTAATCAACCGACTAATTATGATTAAATACAAAAACCAGAGTATGGTATATTGGATTACAACTACATAATATTTGAGTTTAATTGGTGTTAGAGATAATGAATTTTTAATTATATTATTTCAAATAAATTTCCAGTTTCCCTGTAATCACTGAAATTAAACTTTCCTGTTGTTGTGGTTTTTTTTTTTGCAATTGACCCGATTTCTTTGTCTTAAGAGATTTACAATGGGAAATATTTTAAAACGACTCTAGGAACCCTTAAATCTTTGAAAGCCGTTTTGGACACTGACCTGACGATTGGGAAATATGGTGATAGTATTTAGACATTTAAGGACGTGTTATACGTAGAAAATTTTTTCAATAGTCCTTGCGGTACTAAATTTGTAAATATTGACCATTGAAATTTGCATATTTAACACGCGAACCCTATCCCGATTGATGTTAAAGCGACTGTTCCATTAAATAACAATCGTAATTTTCTTAAAATTATTTTGAAAAAGGGTCAATCTATTTCAAATCACCCAGGTGATGTTGCTCATGATTTTATATTTTCCTGATTTTTTTATCATGAGTTCCCTATAGGTAGACAGTCACAAAACCGTACTTGAAAAAAATTTATATGCCATAGTTTTTTTTTGGCAGCCATTTTAAAATGGTGGTTGGGCATATTTTAATGAAAAACGTGGTTTGCGGAAAGTTTAATTGCCAAGCTATTTTTAAAGATAGCAGAATAATTCAAAAACCAGTGTATTCACCATGAAATGAACTTCAGGTATACATTATTTTAATTTTTCTATCATGAAAGAGAATCAGTCAAACTATTCCTGAAAAAACTCGGAAAAAATGTATAAATCGTTACTTTTTAAATCCATAAATTTTTATGAAGAAAAAGAGACTCACTAATAATAAGTTATTTCTGTGTTGTATACTTATATAACTACCTGCAGTATAAGTTGTAGTTCTGGGAATGCACTCGTTTTTTTTCTAGAGCTTTTCAAAAATGACCAAAACCCTTTAAATGTCAATTTTCACAGGTCAATATCTGAAAAGGGAGTGAATGAAAAAAATTGAAAATTTTACAAAATGTTCTTTATACAAATAGGAATATCTCACAAAAAAATTATGACTGATATTCAACTACATTTAGAGTAATAGAGCAGTGAATTTCAGTAAAAACGCTACCCTGCTACACGTTCATGCAGTGTCAAGCTTGCAAATAAGGGCTTGAAATTATTACAATTGACATTAGTCGAATGATGATTAAATCATACATACTATAAATGAACAAATATTTCTTAATTTAAATAAAAATGGCCAGTGATAACAATAGGAGTTCTGATTCTTTAACTTGATTTACCGATACATTTGTTGTACTACACTTGCGTACAGAATACACACAATCAGAGGCGTAGCAACGGGGGAGGTGTCAGAATTAATGAAAATGATGAGAGAAGGAGTTACACTAAAAAGGTGCATCTCCTAAAGGCCCTAAATGAGCAACAAATTTTATTTATATTGGACGATTTGAAATGGATTGACCCAAAACTGAGAATCATTAACTGAAGATACAACAAATATTTTTCTGTTAAAATAACTGTATCAAGCGGTATTCATTTTGTATCAAAAATGTTAAAAGTTAGGTACTTTTGATGGTTTTCATTTTTTCTCTTATGGCATGGCAAGTGAGAGATGGTGACTTGACAACGTCGCACTAAAATCACTCAATTTTTCCATATCTAAAAACTTCTGCATCTGGCGCATTTGAGATTTTTAGCTAATTCTCTCAACCTAACTATACTATTTATATCTGGAATTTCGCATTGAGCTGTTTCATTAAGTATTTTTTTATCCTTTGTCTTTTTACGTCGGTAAGAATGCAATGTTGCCAGATCCGAGAAATGACGCAGTGTAAATATGTTTGCCGTTATGCGGATGTGAGAGTAGGGGATAGAGCGAATTGCATATGAGCTATATTAGGGAACGTCCTTAATTTTGTCCCCATTAATATATTTTTGGATGAAGTAGAGAACATTAGGTGAAAACTTTTTAGATTGTTTTGGTCCCTATCTAAAGTCCGTGCGACCTAATAATATGAAAACGATTATTTATTTATTTATTTTATTCAAAACGGAAAGTAAATTGATGTAATTAAAAATATTTTGTTTTGCCGAGAAAAGCGAGTTAGTTGTTAATTCATAAAGAGAAATCCAGGAGGCTGTCCCCTTCTTGATTCTAATAATAAAATTGGAAGAGAAAATTCCGAATGTACCATGAATGTAGACTAGCCATCCACCTAATCTGGGACACAATTTTGACTTTTCCGATTCCAACATTGTAGATGTAGAGAGGAATTTAAAAAAAAAAGTTTAAATTTTAGAAATTATTGAAATTTTAAACAACAAAAATTCAATTAACAAAAAAGATCACATAATATGAAATGTTTAAAATTTTGATAAAAATACTATACATTTTTCGTAAATATTTGTAGCGGCCCGTTCTTGCTCATGTGCCTCGAGCCTTGAGACACGGCCGCTAGATGACTCAGTCGGATCGTTAGGTCGTTTAGCATGAGTGAAATATTATCACCCATGCATATTAAAGCGACTCGATTCGATTGGGCAGCGAACGGATTCGACACGCGAATCTGGAGGGGCCATAATGCCAACCAGCAGCCCCTCCCCTGCACACACCCTATATGAACACGCAACCTACAACCTGCACTCAACAGATTGTTAGGACCCCATCGACTTGATGGGGAGCACAAAGCACCATACAGCACTCACCACAAGAGAGCCCTAACAATATCTGGTGACCCCGACGTGATTGCAAAGCAAGCAGCCTCTTGACCCGCCAGCTAGGTGGATAGAGCCTTGCCCGGCTGACTTAGTCGGCAATCACACAAGAAACAGAGGGTGTGGTGTAGCGGCCCGTTCTTGCTCATGTGCCTCGAGCCTTGAGACACGGCCGCTAGATGACTCAGTCGGATCGTTGCGTCGTTTAGCATGAGTGAAATATTATCACCCATGCTATATTAAAGCGACTCGATTCGATTGGGGTGAAGGCGAACGGATTCGGACACGCGAATCTGGAGGGGCCAAATGCCAACCAGCAGCCCCTCCTGCACACACCCTATATGAACACGCAACCTACAACCTGCACTCAACAGATTGTTGAGGACCCCATCGACTTGATGGGGGGCGCACAGAACCACCACACAGCACTCACTTCACGAGAGCCCTCAACATATTCATATTTTTAATCAAGGTAATTTCATCCCCAGAATATATCATTGTGTATTTTTAAAATATTTATTTCTTTATAGTTGCTTTATATGCCTTTCTTAAAACAATTATAGGTATTTTCAAATTTCTTAAGATTTCTATATAAATACTACATACCATATAAACCTACCTATATGTTTATTTGGATCAGGATGCAGAGAGTTGCAACCTCATTTTTCTTTATGGCTTGATTGATTTTTTATTGTTACTCTTGTTAGTTTGCAATATACGTATATTTCTAATAACTTTTTTATTTGTTTAAACTTAAATATGATTTTTCGTAAAGATTTTGAGGTTTCTTAGAATCATTTCTTCGGATGGATTTGTGTTATTTAATATATTTGTTATACTATGATTTGCTCGTTACTAGATTTAATATAATTATAACTCACCTACACAGTATCTGGCAGAGGTAGGTCATAGTAAGTAGAGAAGAGAATTTTGAAATTAGCTTACCTGGAAAAGAAAAAATAACGTTAAAATCTAAGATATTGGTAGAATTACTAGCTAAGGAATAAAGAAATAAAATTATTTTTTCAACTGAAAAATGAAACAAATTATTACATGTTTCATCATTGACTCTTTGAGTCAGTAGAAAATATTTTAATTAATTAATATTTGACCCCCGAAAAAATAATAACTCACTTTTTATTATAGGTTCATTTTATAGTATATTTCATTATAAACTACATGTGAAATTTCGTTTGGATATTCACAGTAGTTTTTGAGCTAGAGTGTACACAAAATTTGGTAACGTACCTACTAACTAACAGAAATTTTTGACAAAATAATTAATATCTCGTAAAATATAATTTTTTTCATGTTCACTCATTAGACCTCTTTATAGACCAAAAGTTCATGGTTTCGCTGAATTTTTTTTTATCAAAATAGTTTCAGCCGTTTTTGAGAGATTTTGAAAAAACGAAGCAAAAAACACCTTTTTCATACACACGATTTGATACTGTATGGCAAAGTAAAAAAACATTTTTTTTTTATATTTATTTATTGTCACCGGGAACAAAGCCCATTTAGACAGCAGTAAAGTGTTAGTAGGATTATGAGGGAGCCGAGTTTTAGCCGGCAGAAATTTTATATGCTAGCCAGGATCGAACTCCCGCTTAAACATCGTCATCATCGATGCTGAGCGGGGCCAGCGCGTTAGCCAACTCGGCCAACCCGACTCCTAAAAAAATAAATTATTCATGAAAAATGCCATTTATTATTGTAGATTCTGAAGGGAGGGAGATATTTCGAAACGTCAGTTCAAAGTTGTTAAAAGAAAAATTAACAATAAATATTCTTTTATTGGGAATTATCTTTTTATTTATTCCTGGACTGTCTTCCATTCAATCCTCAGTTTTATATCTAACAGTTCGTCTTCAAGAAAAAACATATAATATATTAAAGATTGTTTTATATATTTACGAAAATAATCATTTAAATAAACTGATGTGGCCATCCACATGACTTTACCATACACCTGGGTCGTCTCTTATATTTATTATTGAATTAAAATAATTTACGAAAGAACCCCCTCTTAATTATGGGCCCATTAGCAATTAATAATATCTCATTTTAATTATGAGACTATTTTATTAGAAATATCACCTTTCTTCGATTTTTGTTTGAAAATTTTTTGACCCCCCCCCAATTTAGGAACCAGAAAAAATAATAACTCTCTTTTTTATTATAGGTTAATTTTATGGTATATTTCATTTTTGTCAGTTTTTTAGTTTAAAAATCTAATCATTTTAATTTTTATCCTCTCCCCCTTAATTTTTGGTTTGATTTCAACCAAAATATAATCAACTCTTAATTTCAATGCATCAAAACTACATATCAAATTTCGTTTTGATATTCATATACTAGTTTTTGAGCTAGCTCGTCCACAAAATTTGGTAACGCATAGACTAACTAAATAACTAACAGACTAACAGACATTTTGACAAAAACAGCTAATATCTCGAAAAATGCCATATTTCCAATTTTCACTTATTGGGGCTTTTTTCTAGACCAAAATGCTATGGTTTCGCCCAATTTTTTTAATCAAAATAGTTTCAGTCCTTTTTGAGATATTTCAAAAAAAAAAGAAGGAAAAACACTTTTTTTATGCACGATTACAATACTTGACCATACCCTGTATGGTAAAGTAAATAAGCTGACGTGTTCTGATGTGGCCATCCACTTGACTTTACCATACAACCTGGACCCTCAATTATATTTAATATTTAATAAAATTATTTATATTCATGTAGAGGAGGGGTGTTAATTTTTTCATTTTTAGACTCCTGGGGGCTCACTGATTATGTATACAAAATTTGGTTGAGTTTGGTACAATAGCCTATATTTTCATTTTTTGACCCTACACCCCCCACCCCATTTTGGGCGCTTAGTTTATGCATTTTTAGACTTCTGGTATCCCACTGATTATGTATCCAAAATTTGGCTGAGTTTGCTCAAATGGCCTAGATATTTAATTTTTATCCCCCCTTCCACCCCTTAATTTTGGGTCGATATGCACCAAATTATAATCAGCTCTTAATCTCAATGGACCAAAACTACGTGTAAAATTTGGTTTTGATATTCCCACTAGTTTTTGAGCTAGCTCGTCCACAAAATTTGGTAACGCACAAACTAACTAACAGACATTTTGACAAAACAATTGTTATCTCAAAAAATATAATTTTTTCGATGTTCACTTATTAAAGCTTTTTTGTAGAGCAAGATACCCTGGTTTCGCTCAATTTTTTTTAATCAAAATAGTTTTAGCCGTTTTTGAGATATTTCGAAAAAAAATAAGGAAAAAACCCACTTTTTTCATGCACGATTACAATACTTGACCATACCCTGTATGGTAAAGTAAAAAATGTATACCTATAATCAAAAAGTAAATTTCTCATAGAATAAGAAAGAAGTGAATTTTTTGATATGATAATGGTTGTTTGTCAATGTACAGGCTCGACAGGCAAGCAAGGCGGCTTATCACTGCAGAATAAATAGCATGACAAGTTCAAAAGTAAAGCAGACGGAATTAAATTTGCTTCGAGTGGCTAATTACCTTCAAATTTCTGCCCCGCCGGGCTTCAAAAAAATCACTTTTTTTCTTTTTCCTTCTGTTTAGCAAACCATGCAAGATTATATACTTGCTAGGTATATAACATTTAAGCTAATTTGGGTTCATAAAAAGACAGAATACTCAAGAGCCCTTCACTCGTAACTCGTAAAAATTATTGTTTGATGAGAAAATAATTGCAAAAAACAAATTAGCGAGTGTAATGAAATTGAAGGTAAAAGTGAAACCTTTTCAAGACTCGATACGCTGTTTGCAGTTTCGGTGAATTAATCATTTTAAATTATATATATCTAAATATAATATTCTCTAGGATTTAATACTGGTATTTTCTTACCTAGAATAATATAGATTAAGACATTAATCTCTAATAGTCTGAGACATGTCTGAACTTGTAATTAGCTGTAAAGAGAGGTCATTCTATTCTCGCCCTTTTTAGTCATTTTTCTCAATGAAAGAATCACTAACCAGCATTATATAAATTATAAAAAAGTGAAATATTATTTACATTAGCGACGTCATTATAAGTAATAATAATTAGTACCTGGAGCCACCGAGCGATGCATGGTAACCAAAAGCCCCCTGGACCCCCCCCCGCCCCCGAAACCCCGCACCCCACCCCATCCCCGGATCCCCCACCATTACACGCTTCACCTCCTGCACTCCCCACTCCGCACCCAGTTTTTGCATTTCCAGCTTTCTAGTGGTCCACAGATTATGTGTATATAGGTATATAAATAAATTCCGTATAATTATTTTTTTTAATTAAATAACAATTTATCGAGTTTTTTAATCAATTAAATAAATAATAAATAATAATTTTATTGAAGCAATTTTTTACATGAAATAATGTATACATTGTATTTGAGGCTTCGATTTCGGAGATTACTTCCCCACCATCGACTGTACTTGATCCTCTAGCTTGCGAGAATATTTTTAGTCCGTGTTTTTTAATAAGAGGAATTTTAATCAATTAAATTGGCAAATTCTAATATATAACAATATTTGGTATAAAGTATTAGTGGGTTTTAAAATTGAAAAACCAATTAATAAATAAAAGATAATTGAAAAAAATGTAAACAAACTTTTTTATTGAGATTTTCATCTATCAATAATTACTTTAATTAAGAAAAGATCAATTAAGATGAAATTTGTCGAGGTCCAGACCTAGCCAGATCGTTTTCTCATCCTCAAAACTTGTTAATAGAGTTGGTTTCATCAAAATCGGAAGAGCCGTTTTCAAAATAGAACTAAGATCCAAATATATAAACAATTTTTGCTCGTTTAATAAGAGTAGATTAAATCCAAATATATATTGAGTTGTTCATTTATGTGTATACTATAAACATTGCCTTAAAATCACAATAAAATCATTTAAAACATTTGTTTTTTGCGTTTATGAACTAGAAGTTCTAAATTAATTTAGAATTCCGCGGAGTGAACTCGCGAGCAAATCTACTCAACGGAATTTTTAACAAATTATAAGTAAATTTGTTTTTCTAGTATATTTATACAAATATAGAAAATTATCAAATTAATTAAATTAATCTTAAGAAATTCAAAGAGAAATTCAAAGATGTTTTTATAAAGCGAAATTTAGAGAATACTTAGCTAGACTACCGTTTTACAAGAACCATTGAGGTCCAGCTGATTCTCCATCCTGAACCAAGAGAGCGAAAAAAGATATGGTCCATCTGGATGTTACCCGGTATCAATCCGCGTATAGCCCGCATGATACCCCACCCCGGACCACCCAGAGGGACATGGCATCTCAAGTTCTTATATTATTGATACCGGGTAACATCCAGATGGACCATATCTTTTTCGCTCTCTTGGTTCAGGATGGAGAATCAGCTGGACCTCAATGGTTCTTGTAAAACAGTAGTCTAGCTAAGTATTCTCTAAATTTCGCTTTATAAAAACATCTTTGAATTTCTCTTTGAATTTCTTAAGATTAATTTAATTAATTAGAAGTTCTAAAGCTAGAAAACCTAAAATCTAAGCAGTTTCCCGCATTGGAAATCAAATATTTTAGCACAAGAATAAACTTGCTACGACATTTAGTTCTTAAGTTATCGTGGGTATCTGAATCTAGACACAAAGACAGAAAAAATATCATGATTGAAAATGATTTTTTTCCACGTTCTCGTTTGACAATAAAATGATGCTGCTGAACATCCCGTGTAATACCGAGTGATAATTAATTTGAAGTAAGATTCTATGTTAGTATAAAAGTGAGAAGAGACAGAATCCATGGAATAGGCCCCTACGTAGGATTACCACGTAGTTTCTAGTTCGAGAAACTAGTATTCCGGGCTAGATATCTTATCGAAAACTTTTTTCTTAATGGTTTTAAACTGAATACTTCACATAAAAAATCTTCATGTGTTTTGGTTATATATATATATAATTGGAGGAAAAAGTAAACGTTTTTAAATACTCGCTACGGTGTATGCAGTTTCGTGGAATTAATAATTTTAAATGATAAATATCTAAATCTGATTTCATTTCGATTTAATATTTTTTTACCTAAGGTAAATAAGCTGACTTGTTCTGATGTGGCCATCCGCTTGAATTTTTCATACAACCTGGTTCTCACTTAAATGTAATATTTAATAAAATTATTTATAATCATGTAGGGAAGGGAGGTTAGTTTTTGCATTTTTAGACTCCTGGGGGCCCACTGATTATGTATACAAAATTTGGTTGAGTTTGGTAAAAGAGCATATATTTTCATTCTTTGCCCCCCCCCATTTGGACGGTTAGTTTTTGCATTTTTAGACTTCTGGGGTACCACTGATTATGTATACAAAATTTGGTTGAGTTTTGAACAAGAGCCTATATTCTTAATTTTAACCCCCCTCCACCCCCCTTAATTTTGGGTTGATATGCATCAAAATCTATTCAGCTCTTAATCTCAATGGACCAAAACTACGTGTGAAATTTGGTTTCGATATTCACACTAGTTTTTGAGCGAGCTCGTCCACAAAAATTTGATAACCCACAGACTAACAGACAGACTAACAGACATTTTGAGAAAACAATTATTAGCTCGAAAAATATAATTTTATCGATGTTCACTTATTATAGCTTTTTTTGTAGAGCGAAATTCGCTCAATTTTTCTAAATCAAAATAGTTTCAGCCGTTTTTGAGATATTTCGAAAAAAAGAAGGAAAAAAACCCACTTTTTTCATGCACGATTACAATACTTGACCATACCCTGTATGGTAAAGTAAAAATAAAAAAATAATCTCTAATAGTGTGAAACAGATCTGGACTTTGGGATTCTTGCAATGTCTTAGCTCTAAAGGAGGAGAGATCATTTTATTAGCTCCCTTTTTACTCATTTACCCGCTCAATTATTAAACAACGAAAAAGGTGAAAACTTATTTATGTTATTAATTAATAATAAATATAAATTAATTAATTAATAATAAAATATAAAATGTTCATTTAGGCCCATATTAAAAATAAATAAATAAAATCTCAATAAATCATTCAAAAAAATGTTTTTTGCATTTTTGAGCCAAAAGTTCTAAAGCTAGAAAGTCGAAAATCTAATCAGTCCTCTGCATTGGAAATACAAATATTTTAGCATAACTTCGGATTTTCTACGACTTTCTTAAGCTATGGTGGGTATTTGGATCCAGACACATAGACAGAAAAAAATAATTATAATTGAGAATGATTTTTCTCCATGTTTCGGACATTTTTCAACATAAACAAAAAAAAAATGAAAATTTTTGCGTTAATTTAATACGTACCGAGTAATAATAATAGCATATTACATGAAGTAATTTATATAAATATCTTTTTCAGTGAGTGTATTATTAACTGATAAACGTTGTAAATAGCACTCAATATAAATCTAATAATGAGTGTTTTAGTTTTTCAACACTGTCGCATTTCATTCCCCTTTGGACAGGGCTTTCACATTGGACGCAGCTGTTGGTAATTTGTTAATTTAATTTTAATAGCCCCATCGAAATTCGCCGATTAACGAAAATAAACACAATGCTATAGGTCATTGAATATCATTAAAGGTGTTCATTAGACATAACACATGGGCTGAAAAGTCCGGGCCTAACAAAGAAAACAAGTTTTTTTTTGTTCAAAAATAGCTTTATACATCAACGTAATCTCCATCAAGAGCAACGCAATAATTCCAGCGCCGCCCTAACATTTCGATACCACTTTTGTAGAATGATTTATCTTTTGCCTCAAAATAGGCCTCAGTATCAGCGATAACCTGTTCATTCGTGCGAAATTTCTTACCGGCGAGCATTTTTTTTGAGGTCTGCGATCAGCCAGTAGTCGCTGGGAGCCAAATCTGGCGAATACAGCCAATGTGGGAGCAATTCGAAGTTCAATTGCCATTGTTTTGATTGACTTGTGACACGGTGCGTTCACTTGATGAAACAGCACTTTTTTCTTCTTTAAATGGGGCCGTTTCTTTGCAATTCCGGCCTTCAAACGCTCCAATAACGCTATATAATATTCACAGTTGATGGTAATTCCCTTCTCAAGATTGTCGATGAATATTACACCACGCACATCGCAAAATACCGAGGCCATAACCTTTCCAGCCGATTGTTGTGCTATTGGTCGCTTTGGACGAGGTTCACCAGTTGCTGTCCACTCAGATGACGATCGTTTTGATTTCGGAGTGAAGTTTTGGACTCATGTTTCATCCATTGTCCCATATCGACGCAAAAATTCCTGTTTGTTAAGTTTAAACATTTCCAAACACATCTCAGAATCATCAACACGTTGTAGTATTTGGTCGGCGCGGCACCCATTTTGAACAGAGCTTTCTCATACTCAAATGTTCATGTAATATAAAGCCTACATGTTCTTTTGATATCTTCACGATGTCAGCTAACTCACACAGCTTCACTTTTTGATCATTCAAAACGATTTTGTGGATTTTTTTGAAGTTGTCTGGTGTTACCGCCTCATTTGGACGTCCACTGCGTTCTGCATCATCGGTGTCCCTACAACCACGTTTGAAGTCAGCAAACCAACGTTTTATTGTTGTTTCTGATGGAGAGGAGTTCCCATAACACTTTTCAAGCCATTGCTTCGCTTGAACGGTATTTTTTCCCATCAAGAAGCAGTGTAAAATTAAAACACGAAATTGTTTTTGATCCATTGCTCTGAAAAGCGTCACTCTTAGCACAATAACTCACAAACTAATGAATAGAATATCATGAAATTTTGACAGCTGTCTTTTGAAGGTTGGTACTAACTGAAAAAGAGGTGAATTCAAAAAAGTTAGCGCAATGTATGTGTTAGGCCCGGGATTTTTCAGTCCATGTGCTATGATCCAGCTCTTCAGTAGTTGCGCATCACAGCCACAAGCGACTGATTATTTAAAGGCTTTCTTGTTAAGAAAATTGATGATTTTATAAGACCAAATCAAAGTGAGATAGACTCTGTTTGTGATGCAAATATATATATCGGACCCCTAATACGGTAATGGGATATATAAAAAGAAATCAATGAGGATGTCCTCCGCTTGATTCAAATAAATATATATATATATATTTACTCGTATATATACAATGAGTAGATGTAAATATGTATAATTAAAAAGATTTTATTTTGCCGAGAATAGCAGAGATGTTGAATGATAAATAGAAACAAAAAGGCTATCCTCTGCTTGATGCAAATAAACATACACACATATATATCAAATATACTATATATATGTACATAATTATATTATTTATTTATTGGTAAATAATATATAAATATATTATACATCAGTGGCGTGCGGTTCATGGATGCTGTGGATGCGGCGCTTTCCTAAAATTTCAAACATTTAGAGTATTTTCATAAATATATAAGGTCGACTTCAAAATTTCATAAGGATCTTGAAATTTGATCTTTAAAGTGACCATGACCTTTATTATATATATTAAATGAATAAATTTTAAATAATTTTAAAAAAGTACTACCTTACTCTAGGGCAGGGGTCGGCAACCTTTTTTGGACGGCGGGCCATTTTCAAATTAAAAATTTTTATGCGGGCCGCACATTCAAATGTAACTTAAATAGTGATTTTATATCATATACAAGTATAAATATTATTAAAAATAAATATAGAAAAAAATTTATTTTTTATTGACATGCTATAATATCAATAAAGTCATAGCCCAAGAGCCCACGACGGCCAGACCTTCGTTATTTTATAAAAGCTGAAAGTTTTTCTGTGCATGTCCCCTATACAGGTAAGAACGACAAACGACTATAGAGCTTGGGTTGTGGTTACTTTGGCAGGTAACAGGTAATAAAGGTGTATAAAATAGTACTTTAAATTCGTTAAAGTATAAAGCTCAATTTTTATATTTTCTTCGGGATAACTTTAGAAATCTCGTCATCCGTTGCCGGACACTTATGAAAGTTGCTACCCCATGCCAGACACCCCTAAACTTTAAGAAACTCAAGCTTGAGTGGTTTGCCATAAAAGAATTTAGTCTTTTTGATTTTAAGTCGATTCTTCCACGTTTTCAGTAGAAGTTGTCATTAATAGTCAAAACAACAAAAATGGAATGCAATAAGGTTATTCCTCTAGTATTAGATAAGAATCGATGGTTATTTTTGATTTTAAGTCGATTCCTCCATGTCTTCACCAATGGTTATCAATAATAACCGAAATGTCAAAAATCTATGTAAAAACGATTAAAACTGTCCGCCTATTGAGGTAACATGTTTTTATAGGTCGCCAAGTAACATATATAAAATTTATCTTTTATATTATAACGAAAGTATAATTATAATTTATTAAAGTTTAGGGGTGTCTGGCAGGGGGTAGCAACTGTCATAAGTGTCCGGCAATGGATGACGAGATTTCTAAAGTTATCCCTAAGGAAATATAAAAAAATTGAGCTTTATACTTTAACGAATTTAAAGTACTATTTTATACACCTTTATTACCTGTTACCTGCCAAAGTAACCACAACCCAAACTCTATAGTCGCTGGTCGTTCTTACCTGTATAGGGGACATGCACAGAAAAACTTTCAGCTTTTATAAAATAACGAAGGTCTGGCAGTCGTGGGCTCTTGATCTATCAGAGAACAAAAATTTTTCAATTCCAATTACATATGTATAAACTGAAGGTTTTCTACATTTTATTCGATCGCGACTCTAATGTAGGGAATTTTTGTCAAATATTGAGTGAAAATAATATTTGAACTTATATATTTCTAACTTGAAATAATGATATTAAATAAATTTTAATTTTCTCATTAATATATCAAAGAATAATTGATACGTCAACAAGAATTATTTTGACCGCGCTGATTTGAAAAAAAGATATTTTTATCTCGCGAGACTACTGCGGATTACGCTATTGGAGTCTGCGGAGTATTAAGTCTGGACCAAGAGAGAAAAAGATGTAATCCACTTAGCTACAATCCAACGTCATTTCGCGTTTAGCCCGCTAGACATTCGGATGGATCACCGAGTGAATTGGAAATCTCAGATGTTATATACTCGATCTCCCAGTCCAGAGCGCTAGATCTATTAGCATGTATGTTAGATGCCTGCCATTAATTAACTGAAGGTTTTCTACATTTTATTCGATCGCGACTCTAATGTAGGGAATTAAAATTTATTTAATATCATTAATTCAAGTTAGAAATATATAAGTTCAAATATTATTTTCACTCAATATTTGACAAAAATTCCCTACATTAGAGTCGCGATCGAATAAAATGTAGAAAACCTTCAGTTAATTAATGGCAGGCATCTAACATACATGCTAATAGATCTAGCGCTCTGGACTGGGAGATCGAGTATATAACATCTGAGATTTCCAATTCACTCGGTGATCCATCCGAATGTCTAGCGGGCTAAACGCGAAATGACGTTGGATTGTAGCTAAGTGGATTACATCTTTTTCTCTCTTGGTCCAGACTTAATACTCCGCAGACTCCAATAGCGTAATCCGCAGTAGTCTCGCGAGATAAAAATATCTTTTTTTCAAATCAGCGCGGTCAAAATAATTCTTGTTGAAGTATCAATTATTCTTTGATATATTAATGAGAAAATTAAAATTTACATATGTATAAATATATAAATATAAAATATTAAGGATAAAAATTTTTAAGAAAAAAATAAAAACCGACTTCAAAAAATTAAGTGCAACAAATAAAATACACTAAAAGGTATAAAATAATTATTATCTTATTTAGTTACAACTAAACGACGAAATATTAACACGAAATTACTTTTTAAAGTCGGTGCCAAACAAACTATACCTATAAGCGAGCGTACCCGCCAAACGTACTAAGTAAGATCCGTCGAGTGCGATTCATAAAAGGTATATGTTTGGCACCAACTTCAAAAAGTAATTTCGTGTTAATATTTCGTCGTTTAGTTGTAACTAAATAAGATAATAATTATTTTATACCTTTTAGTGTATTTTATTTGTTGCACTTAATTTTTTGAAGTCGGTTTTTATTTTTTTCTTAAAAATTTTTATTTTTCTCTTTTTAGTGATGTTATTAATAGTGATTATATCATCAGAACTTGACCAAATTAATATGACACCATCCCTAAGACACCCCCTTTCGGATAAAAAAAGAACCATCGAAATCGGTTCATAAACAAAGAGGTTAGGTCTAAACAAACCTAAACAAACCTAATAAAAAAGGTCTAATACCTATGGAAAAAAATCGAAAAAAAATGGGACCAATCGGAAGCTAGACTGGACCCAATGCAAAAAAAATTTTCAAAATCGGTTGACAATTGGCGGAGATATGAGGTAACATAGGCACAAAAAAAAAAAAAAAAAAAAAATTCAATCGAATAGAGAACCTCCTCCTTTTTTGAAGTCGGTTAAAAATAGTTTATCTTTCATTTTATTCATTCATTATAATACAATGCGTTTTTGTTCTTGAATATTGTTTGATAATTCATTTAAGTCCGGTTGTGTTTGGGATACTGAGATCCTCAACAAGTTTTGTAAATTTTCATCCCTCAAGCTCGTTCTATATTTTGATTTTATGAAATTCATTCTTGAAAATGTTTGTTCGCATAAATAGGTGCTTGAAAATATACAAATCATTGATTTTGCTAAATTTCTTAAATTAGGAATTTTTTTTCTCGTAGATTTGAATAAAATGCAATTAAATTATTTTCATCAAAATTATTTTTATATACATTGTTAGATTGCAAATCAATTAACTCTAGTTGTAAATTGTCTAGTGCTTTTACAATATCAAATTTTAGAGGATTTTCAAATATTAATATGTCCAGTTCTTTTGCATAAAAATCTTGAAACCGATGACGAAAATTTTCATCCAGTACTTTTAGTGACTCAATAAAAATATTCGAAGGACACTGTTTGTCGTTTTTGGTTAAAAACAATTGCAAAGTAGGAAAATGACAATAATTATTCTTTTCAAGTTGAGAAATAAACAATTTTATTTTAATCAGTAGAGATTGTGGTGTTGATGCAAGGTGAAACATCTTTAATAAAGATAAGAGTAAATAAATATTTTATTTAATATGGATTTACTATGAGTTAAGGATACTGGGTCACTTATTTCACATTAAAATTAAAAAAGATATAAAAAAATTTTTCTTTTTCAATATATTATTGTAAAAGAAATTTTTTTTATATCTTTTAATTTTTTAATTTTAATGTGAAATAAGTGACCCAGTATCCTTAACTCATAGTAAATCCATATTAAATAAAATATTTATTTATTCTTATCTTTAATTTTATTTTAAGCTGGAAGGAAACTGCAGGTTTCCCACTATGCTTCTGTTAGTGCCCATTTTTGTCACCGGCCACATTTCGGCACGCTCACGCTCTAAGTTTTTTGATTTTTCCTAAAATTATATTGCTGCTTTGGCGGGCCGCGCAAAAAGTTGCAAAGGGCCGCAGGTTGCCGACCCCTGCTCTAGGGTAAAGTAATTTAAAATATAATTTTATTAAAAACTTTATATAACCTTTTTTCTGGTCCTCAAGGTACTTAATTAATTAGAATATTAAATTTCATCAAATTTGGTTGTCGTTTTCAAGATATTTAGAAAAAATTAAAAATCCACTGGAATAAATTAATAATGTTTTTGAGCCGATATGTATCAAAAATTAATCAGCTTCATTTTGTTAAAGTAATGGTAGGTTTTCAATTCGGTCGAACGGTGTGGAAAAAATCGTGGACGAAAAAAATAAATTCACACATCCATACAACCATTCCCATAGACCAGCGATGCCCAACCTACGGCCCGCGAAGTGGCTCAATCCGGCCCGCGACCAAGTTGACACTAAATATGTATTTTTTGTAAAATATCTAAAAAAATTATATATCATATTGATAATTAAAATCAAAAATTTCTACATTTTTTTATGTACATCAATATATTTTTAGTGTCACTGACAATCTTGTAAAAATATAGTTCAACTTGCGCCGCAGTGCGGTCTTGTTGACGGATAATTTGACGTTTATTTAAATGCGAGGAGAAATTAGACAAGTACAGAAATTTTATATTTTATTGATAGAGTTTTTTCTTTAGGAGACGGACGGGTATAAATATGCAATTGGATGTTAATGAAAGCAGTCCACGGTGGTTGTAAAAAATAAGACTATAAAGGTTTTATTATTTTACATTTATTTATTAAACCGACGTTTCAGAGATTTATTCTGAAGAAGGAGAGAATAAATCTCAGAAACGTCGGTTTAACAAATAAATGTAAAATAATAAAACCTCTATAGTCTTATTTTTTTACAACCACCGTGGACTGCTTTCATCAACATCCAATTTATATTTTATTATTTTATATTAGGATTGTATATTTTAGCCGCACCATTAATTTAATAACGTAATATTTTCATTAAATTTACAAATATTTTGAAAAAAAAATGAATCAGCACAAAAATATTCATGAATTCATTGAAAATGTTGCGTTTTTTTAATTAAAAGTGCGCTAAGATATACAATTATAAATAATCCGGGCCGCGAGATCCTATGTCATATTGAATCCGGCCCGCGGACAAAAAAGGTTGGGCACCACTGGCATAGACTAAATAAAAAAATCGCACTTTTTGACCTCTGGACGAGACCCCATGTAATTTTTGGCAAACCGGTCACATGCAAAAATTCAACCTAAATTAATACTACAATTTGTGGCTTTGATTGAGACCATGGGTTCCGTAGTCTTTATCTGAGGACACTTTGAAGTCGCGTTTGGCTCGAGATCGGTCCAATACTTTATCGTCTTCGCATTGGATAAGATAATTGGATTCCAGCTGTTTTACTTTCACTTATATATTCTAGATATTATTCAAATTCTCCCATGCTAAATACCAGTAACTACCAGTAAAATTCGTACCTTTAAAATTATCTGTGGTAGAAAATTTGTAAATTATCAATTTAGTGATCCTTGTCAAGAATGTAGGTAAAGAAGAAGATATTTTTGCTCTTTCTCTCTGTATTCTCTTCGAACCTTGACCCATTTAGGATTGTCATTCATTTTTTCTCGTTAATTTTAACCCTTCAAGTGTTAAGGCTTAATTAAAGCTTTATATAAAAGTTGAGTTAATCAATTATTATATCACAAGAAATATTTCCATGAGCTTTCAAATTCAATTCTGGCTGATTAGGCTTAAACGCTAGACAAGGAAGTGGATCGCTAAATGGGTTCATTCATCGATACGCTTTAAAGATTTGAAAGGGACAAAAAGAGCAGAGCTCGGCCTACATCAAGAAATAAATAATAAATCGGTCTTATCAAAGTGGCTGCCCTCTGATGCAAATAAATATACATAGAAATACATCATAATTACGAAAAATTATTTTAAAACTAAAGAAAAAGTGAAAAGTTTTTCAAAGACATTTACACTTTTCGTAAATATTTTGGATTTTGTCATTTTATTTAATAGATTTTGTTTTGACAAAAGTGGCATAGATGATGATTCATAAAGAGAAATCAATGAGGTTGTCCTCTGATCGATGAAAATAAACATATACATACATACAGGGTGATTCACGGTCGATGGCACGTTAGACGTTTATGGAAAAAGAAACGCAGGATTTTTCTGAAAATTTAGCACTTTATATTGTGTTACCTGTTCTATCGATCCAAAATATTTTCAGCATTGCGACGTTTCGGCTTCTATCGAAAAGTCGTAGCAAATTTATTTTTTTAAATAAAACACCCCATATATTAACACGTTTTTAGAACCGCCCTTTTATTAAAATACTTTTTTGTTAATATTGTCCTATACCTATCTCTATTGGTTTTCAAGATAAAAAATAATTTGTGTTAAATATGGTCCAAAACATCGCCTTAATTAAACTTAAATAAATTGGTGCTCTCAATTAATGAAAAGTTGATATTTTGGTGGTAGTTTAGACACACCCGAAGTATTTGATTTACGCCGAAAAATCGACTCCATATTATACAGGGCGTCCTAAGATTCCTATTATTTCCGTTATTCAAAAATGGGTCAAAAGTTCGTTTTTTCAAATGAAACACCCCGTATATTACTCAATAAATTGAAAGACGAAGAAAAATGCTTTTAGACGATATATCATGTCCCTATACCTAAAACATCAAGTTTTCTTAATAAAGCCGCTTTTTCTTGAAAGATTACAGTTTAATGAATTTAATTTTAGCTAACCATGGCAATATCAAGCTTGTGACAGTTTGGTGACTATTTATAAGTAACTAATAAATAGTTTATTGACGATGTTCAAAAAATCTCGCAAATATTGATTATTCAAACGAAGTTCTTATGAAATTATTTATTTTGTACTATAAGAACTTCGTTTGAATAATCAATATTTGCGATCATTTTGGGAGATTTTTTTGAACATCGTCAATAAACTCATCATCAGCCTTTCTAAAAATTAGAAATAACAGATAAAATGTTTCTAATTAAAAATACTGACGATAAAGTCAAATCTTTGAAATTATAGTCCCAAACAAATAAATTATATAGGTACTAGTGTCGTTCGGTCCCTGGATGCTGTGCATGCGGCGCATCCCGCAAATTCCAAAATGTCAAAAGTATTTTCATCCGTGTTATATTTTAAAATTTGTAAAATTTAAAAAAAAACTTTCAATAAATACTATAACAATCTTAAAATTATATAAAATTTAAAATTTAAGGATCTTTTTGAGGTTAGCAAATTTAAAGAATATGAAAAAAAATATTCCAGATTTTTATTATTTTAATCACGTCAACTATCTTGTGAAAAATACTTTGATTTTATGAGATTAAATAGTGAATTAATTTACATGTAATCGTCCCATGACTTTCATTTAAAATCTATAAATTGCATTAAAAAAAATTAATCGTGAAAGATGAACCAAAAGAGGTTTGGGCAAAAGTATTTGATTTAATTAAGTCCAATTGAATATTCTTTCTCTATATAACGAGGATCGTTTTGGTCCGAGAGCAAAAGGCCATTCCTAGAATAATAAGCTGACGTATTCTGATGTGACCATCCACTTGACTTTACCATACAACCTTGCCGCTCACTTATATTGAATATTTAATACAATTATTTATAATCATGTAGGGGTGGGGGGTTAGTTTTTACATTTTTAGATTACTGGGGGTCCACTGATTATATATACAAAATTTGGTTGAGTTTGGTACAAGGGCCTAGATTTTCATTTTTTGACCCTACACCAGCCCCCCTCATTTTGGGCGGTTAATTTTTGGATTTTTAGACTTTTGGGGTCCCAATGATTATGTATACAAAATTTCGTTGAGTTTGGTAAATGGCCAAGATTTTCATTTTTTGACCCCCCACCTCCCCACTCCATTTTGGGTGGTGAGTTTTTGCATTTTTATATTTCTGGGGCCCCACTGATTGTGTATACAAAATTTGGTTGAGTTTGCTCAAATGGCCTAGATTTTTAATTTTTAACCCCCTCTCCAATCCCCTTAATTTTGGGTCGATATGCGCCAAAATCTAATCAGCTCTTAATCTCAATGGACCAAAACTACGTGTGAAATTTGGTTTCGATATTCACACTAGTTTTTGAGCTAGCTCGTCCACAAAATTTGGTAATGCACAAACTAACTAACAAACATTTTGACAAAACAATTGTTATCTCGAAAAATATAATTTTTTCGATGTTCACTTATTAGAGCTTTTTTGTAGACTAACTAACTAACAACCAGACAGACTAACAGACATTTTGACAAAATAATTGTTATTTCGAAAAATATAATTTTTCGATCTTCACTTATTAGAGCTTTTTTGTAGAGCAAAATGCCATGGTTTCGCTCAATTTTTTTAATCAAAATAGTTTCAGCCATTTTTGAGATATTTCGAAAAAAAGAAGGAAAAAAACATTTTTTTCATGCACGATCACAATACTTGACCAAACCCTGTATGGTAAAGTAAAAAATTGTATATAAACATTTTCAACAATCAAGAATATTTGAGTCTAGATAGATATATAGGCATAGATTTTAATTTACAAATTTTTGGATTAAAATATTGTTTTTTAAATACCTTATGTATCTATTGGGACCACAGAATAAATTTTCAAAAATAATTTATTTTTAAATTTTTCTAATTTGTTGGAAACTAGGAGTAATCTAGTCTTTTGCAATTGCTGAATGATATCTGTCATTAAAATTAAATACAGCTTACTGGCTGTTTCACTGTTTGCTGTTGCACTTCCTGATATGATTTGCAATGAAAACAATACGATTTCTCTTTGATTATAACATTAGAGGGCCTAACCAAAAAACTATATGGACTTTTTATTTCAACCTTAATTGAAATAAGCATTTGTTTTTTCTATGTATTTGGAAAGCTCTTTGTTTCGTGTTCTGGATGACATATCTTCGAGGAAACCAATACTAATAGAAAAGCCTTTAATCCTTGGAGTTCATCTATACTAGACTAAACAGGTGATCCATGTGTTGTGTAGTCTACGTCCGCCCTAACATTAAAATCCCCAAGTAAATTCGCCCGACTAAAGGAGTTCTTGTACAAGGAAATATACCATATAAGTAATAATAGATAAACAAAATGATGTAATGGGATAAAGACCCTGTAGACATTTCAGAATGAACAAGTTGTGCATTCGCAGTTATTGGTAATTGAATTTCACAATTTATTTTTTATCTCTTTTTTTCTTGCTTGTTTATTTATTATTAATCTATTCTCACTTGAAAAGTGCCTTAGAATTAAAATCAGAAAAGTCTTGAATGAATAAACCTAAGACCATGAAATAGATAGACACGCCCTCTGCTACTCTTAACACAGAGTGAAGTGAGGCCAACATCGCCTACAAATGACGTCACATTCTCGCATAAATATTTTGGTAATATTAATTTAATATTAATTTGCGATTATTGGAATCCAAAATAAATAATCTAAACTACGATAAATTTATCTCAATGTATAATAATTCCCATAGTGGCCATGCTATTTCTGGGTGTTCCTACCTACAGATGACGTCACATTCTATAGGAGATGTTGGCCCCACCAAATCGACACCAGGGTCTATATATTTCATGGTCTAAGCGTCTAAGTAATAAACTAAAAAATGTGGATAAATTTTCAAATTTCACTCGGGGTTGACCGAAAGAATTTTTATTTCGATGTTCACTTATTAGAGCTTTTTTGTAGATCGAAATGCCATGGTTTCACTCAATTTTTTTAATCAAAATAGTTTCAGCTGTTTTTGAGATATTTCGAAAAAAAGAAGGAAAAAACACTTTTTTCATGCACGATTACAATACTTTCCATACCCTGTATGGTAAAGTAAAAAGGTCATGATGTTAAAATTGATGAAAATTTTTTAAAAGTATGATCTAAATAGAGTAATTAAAAAAATTTGACTTTTTTGGGTCTGTGGCTTGAACATATTTCTCAAATTTGGATTGCGGCTTAAAAAGGTTAAGAACCACTGGTCTATATTGATGAAAGATGGAAAACGGGTTTTTTAATATTGAATGCATTGTAAACTTATTTATTTTTAATATGCTTTATTGTATAATTTTTATAAAAAAAATAAAACCGACTTCAAAAAAATTAAATGCAACAAATAAAATAATAAGAACTTAAAAATCAAATCAAATACACTAAAAGGTATAAAATAATTATCTAATTTAGTTACAACTAATTGATGTAATATTAACATGAAATCCCTTTTGAAGTCGCTGCCAAACAAACTATTCCTATAAGCGAGCGTACCCGCCAAACGTACTAAATAAGATCCGTCGAGTGCGATTCATAAAATGTATATATTTGGCACCGACTTCAAAAAGTGCTTTCATGTTAATATTTCGTCGTTTAGTTGTAACTAAATAAGATAATTATTTTATACCTTTTAGTGTATTTTATTTGATTTTTAAGTTCTTATTATTTTATTTGTTGCATTTAAGTTTTTTGAAGTCGCTTTTATATTTTTTTATAAAAATTATTTTTATTTTTCTATTTTTAGTGATGTTATTAATAGTGACTTAATATAATACCTTGCATGCATCTCGTAAGAGAAAGCGTCGGGCGAATGAATCAGAAAATGATAATAAAATACAATTCATAAATAGAGTAATTATCTAGAAACGTTAGCGGGTTTTAAATGAATGTTTTAAGATTTTTTTATAAAAGATTTTATTTATTTTAATTTCGATTATTTGCTCATAAGAAATGGAGATTTACGTTATTTCGTCATTGATCATATAATCAGAACTTGACCAAATTAATATGCGACCACTGAAGGCACGGAAGAAGAACTTGTTTAACAATATATGATGATTACTACTGAAGATGGTCAACCAGAGGTGACCGAAACTGTTTAGTAAATCAATAAAATAAATAATAATAATTAACTGAAATTATTGACTTTTATTAGTTTGTGACTAAAAAAACCCTTAAATTTAAAAACAATTTAATACCTATAGTATTTTTTTTACTATACGCAATCTTGTAAATTTCCTATTTATTTGTATTGTAAACATATAGTAAATTTACAAATTTTTTTAACAGAGTAACTTTAGAACAAAGACTATTTTAATATCTATACTTTATAGTAGAGAGAAATATGGAAAACGGTTTTACGGAGAGCCAAATCTCATATTAGTTTTATTGCTACTGAAATCGGTGGTAAGAGAATTACTACTAGGTAGTACTTAACAAATATAATAAGAATATTTAATATTGAATGTATTATAAATTTAATTATTTTTAATATGCTTTATTCTAAAAGAGAGATTACAAGAAGGTTTAATCAAAGTATTCAATTATGTAAATTTTTTCATATTTTTATCTAAAACTAGAAGTTTCTAAATGACCCCGAAACCTTTCACTAATTTCCGATATGTAAATTTGCGAATTTCCTGGCCGGGTGTGGTGGCCGTAGGCATTACCAGGAACAAGTCTCCACAAACAATCATCCAATTCATTCATCGACAACCCTGAATTGTTTATATTCCCATTACTATAATACAATAAATTTCATCATATCATCATACATTCATTTTTTATTTTTTCCGACTGATTTAACTAATTAATTTGGGAAAAAACATAAATACCAGATTGTAATAATGATTTTACACATGAATTAATAAAATCATTTGACTTTGTTCTTTTTTTGGTTTAATTAAAAAATTCCTAAAAAATTGCAAATATTTTTCATTAACATTTTCAACCAAACAAATTTTTGAAATATACAATTTTCTAAAATTTTTCCATTTGATGCTAGAAAAGCGACAGGTCCAAGTGCACGCGCCTAGGATTCCATAGGCTTCGACGTCAAAATAAAAACTACAAGATAACATGGAGAACTGTACAACATGTTATACTATCTCTAAAATCAATCCATTGATTAGACTTAAAAAAAAATCTTTTTAGTAAAGCTCTAAGATTTTTCTTTATCCAATGCGAAGCATGGGTAAAGTCGAGGGGTGATCCGCGATTGGAAGTAGGTGTACATCTCTTTGGAAGTATTTTGGAAGTACTTGGAAATACTTGGAAATATTTGAAAGTACTTAGAAATGGTAAATCACTCGTATCCATAATAAGCATTAATTAACAGGAATAGCAGGGAATTGGACAAAAATTAAAAACAGAGTTTTTATTGAATGGGCCAGACGTTTCGTCGATTAATTTCGACTTCCTCAGTGGCTCATTCTATCACTCTTTGTCAAAAGACAATTCCACTACGCGACGAAACATCCTTTAATCTTTTTTATTTAAACTATAATACATTGTTGGCTTATGCCTCAATTGCTCAAGAATCTTGAACAATTAAAAAATTAAAAACCTTTAATCAAAATTTATCACAAAAAAATATGTTGTTTCTACTCTTTAAACAGACAAAAATTATTAATTGTTCAAGATTCTTGAGCAATTGAGGCATAAGCCAACAATGTATTATAGTTTAAATAAAAAAGATTAAAGGATGTTTCGTCGCGTAGTGGAATTGTCTTTTGACAAAGAGTGATAGAATGAGCCACTGAGGAAGTCGAAATTAATCGACGAAACGTCTGGCCCATTCAATAAAAACTCTGTTTTTAATTTTTGTCCAATTCCCTGCTATTCCTGTTAATTAGTACTTAGAAATATTTGCAATTACTTGGAAATATTTGGAAGTACTTGAAACATTTGGAAGTACTTGGAAACATTTGGAAGTACTTGAAAATATTTGGAAATACTTGGAAATATTTGGAAGTACAAGTGGAAGTAGGTGTACAGCATATTAGGCCTCGGTTCACCCCTCGGGTAAAGTATTGTAATCGGTCGGTATTGTAATTGCAAGCGCGACTTCAAAGGGGTCCTCAGGTAAAAACTACGGAACCCATGGTCTCAATTAAAGTCACAAATTGTAGTATTCATTTAGGTTGAATTTTAGCACGTGACGGTTTTGCCAAAAATTACATGGGGTCTCGTCCAGAGGCCAAAAAGTGCGTGCGGATGTATGGATGTATGTTATCGTTTTTTTCGGCCACGATTTTTTCGACACCGTACAACCAATTGGAATGAAAATGAAAACCTACCATTACTTTGAAAAAATGAAGCGCTTATTAGTTTTTGGTACATATCGGCCCAGAAACTAATGAAAATTTATTTCAGTACTTTTTTATTTTTTTCTAAATATTTCGAAAATGACTAAACTAATTCTAATGAAATTTAAAATTATAATTAATAAACGATTCGTTGCAATTTATTTATTTTTTGTCACTTACTGATGCTAGAATATAAATAAGTATATTATATGTTTTTCCTCGGAGACAGACTGATAGATATAAAACTGAGGGTTGAACCGAATACAGTCCAGAGATAAATAAAAAAATGATTTCCAATAAAAGAATATTTTTTGGAAGGTTTACTTTTTAAAATTTTTGTACCGACGTTTCGGAGGATCCTCTCTCCTTCAAGATTCAAAGGGTCAATGAAGGAAGCATGTATTCTTGTCTTCATTTTCACTGTTGGTTGGCTTATGAAAAAATATTTCTTATCTTGCCATCTTGTAGATATTCTATTAATTTCATATTTAAATAGTAACACAATTACACTATCAAAATTGTAAAAATTGTAACTGAAAAAACTTTTTAGTTTTATTTTCTCATTATTTTTTTAACAAGGGTTAATGTCACATGACTTGCTTGGTCATAAGGGTGACAAAAGTGAAAAGGTTAGGAAACACTGGTCTTTTTAGCTATATTTTGAATGGGTTTGAGTACTATTCATGTTCGAAATTTCAACTTGTTAGTAGCTGACCATGTACCATGTAACAAGTAACAATCTAACCAATGGGAAGAGAAAGAGCTGGCGCTTGTGGACTGTCTGGAGATAGAGGGAGGGTCCGGGGAAGAGGCGAGTGAGGGTCATTATCACAAGTATCCATTTAGAAACCCCCCACTCCCCAGCCACGAGGCTCACTTTTCATATTCAATAGATGGCTATCATTTTTTATGCTTCGTTAAATTCAACAAAGTGTTCCATTCAGATTGAACATTTGTTAAAGAAAAATCTATTACTTAATTGCATGGAGAATGGCGTAAAAAAGAATTATTGAATTTCATGTAGAATAGCATTTCTCAAACTGGCGACCGGTATTTTCTGTAATATTTTTGCCCGGTCTGCCCTAAAACATATGACTAGAAAATAACTCGGGCATGTCTTGTCAGGGACTAGAGTCCTGGTCAGGCAAGTTCAATATCGTAGTATACAAACAAAACCTTTTTGTAACTAGGGCCAAGTTGTATTGTTTAGAAAATTCAGCAATGATCAATTTGCTCTTGATGGCAAAAATAAATAAAATAAAATGTTTCTTAATTAAAATCGTATAATTATTAGGTTGATGCATAATTTTGGAACGTTTTTTAAAAATATTTTTATTCAGCAAAAACAATAATAAAATTTAACAAAAAATATGTTTAAATGATTATTCGGGAACGTATTCACCATCTACTTCAATAACTGCTTCCCATCGTCGGTCGATTCCACGGGCGAAGAAGTCACGATTCTTGGAGGCAATCCACGCTTTGACATCGGCCACCAAGTCATCCAAATCGTCTTTTGCCAGTTTTTCAAAGAGCGGTTGATGTGATAGTCCAGGCGCTCAACATGTGGACGTGCGTTATCGTGATGGAACACGATGTGGTTCTTTTTGAGCGGTCTTTTTCGCCTCGATTGCACCGTGAAGACGGTCAAGCTGTGCCAGGTAGACGTCGCTGTTAATGTTGAATTGCCGCTTGCCGTTTTTGTCCAGGATTGACATTGAAGTCTGCAGCCAGCATTCGTGTTATAAGGCTTCCACCCTCTTCCACGGCTGTCAGAAGTGCCTGATCATCAAAATCCGATGGCCGACCTCTTCCTTCTTTATCCTCCAAACTAGTGTCACCTGATTTGAAACGGGCAAACCACTTCCGTACTGCACTATCAGTAATTGTTCCTTCGCCAAAAAGTTCGTTGAGATCGCGAAATGACTGTGCTGCCTTTTATCCTTTCTCGTAGTGGTAGAGCATAATATGACGAATATGAATATGGTTTTCGACACGCATTTTTATTAACTATAAATAGAGAAGTTTAAATTTTTATTTAAATCACACATGATTACTTTATAATTATTTATTGAAACAAATAATTACAATTTTAATACGACGTTTCGATCGACTTATTCTGCGATCGTTCTCAAGTATGAGTACCCACTCCGATTATAGGTTAACTGAGTCAATCATGTTTATCTGGGCTCAAAGCCCAAATATACCGACGGCATCAGCGCCCCCTGTCGGATTGAGCATTACATGTTTTTAAAGATTATAAAAAGCAAAAAAATTATATTGACAAATCAAAAGATAATAATAGCAATAATAGTTAACTAATAATAATAATAATTAACTAATAGTTAACTATTATTGCTATTATTATCATTTGATTTGTCAATATAATTTTTTTGCTTTTATAATCTTTAAAAACAAGTAATGCTCAATCCGACAGGGGGCGCTGATGCCGTCGGTATATTTGGGCTTTGAGCCCAGATAAACATGATTGACTCAGTTAACCTATAATCGGAGTGGGTACTCATACTTGAGAACGATCGCAGAATAAGTCGATCGAAACGTCGTATTAAAATTGTAATTATTTGTTTCAATAAATAATTATAAAGTAATCATGTGTGATTTAAATAAAAAATTAAACTTTAATCAAATTAATCACAAAAATAAAAGCTTCAACAGCTTCATTACTTATAAATAGAGAAGATTGTATTTATAAAAAAATAAACAAAACGCCATTTTTGGCTAAAGAAAAACGAGACAATACAAACGTTCCATAATTATGCATCAACCTAATATTAAATCCGGGTCTTGTGTTGGTGTATAACAATGCGGTTAAACAAGCTTGAATTTTATTAATCAAATGAAGTTATATAATTTAAAGCAAACAACAAATAATGGTATTATTTAAACAATATTTTGTACTTAGAAAATTCGGCAAAGAGCCATTTCTCTGAATAAATAAAATAAAATTTAATATTTATTGGTATTTTTTTTTTTTTTGGCTTTTCGGCCATGGTAGCCATAAGCCATTTACGATACTATTTATTTTTATTTTTAAATTTGTCTCTACCTCGGGGGTCAGATTTTAGCCGGATGCCTCGAGCCGGATTCGAACTCGGGTCCTCTTGGTTAGCTGGCTGACATGCTACCGCCTAGCCTACCCGACCCCCCATTTATTGATATTTAAAATGTAAAATATACAAGGAATTATTGTTGATTCTGTTGTTGCCTCTTCACAACAGCATCGGCACTTAATTACACGGAACAATAAACGATAAATAATAATCCAACGATAAACGATAAAAAACAACGAAACAGAGCATATACACACATCACTTGACTTTACCATCTTGCCACGATGCTTATTTTTCTCCACGCCGTTACTGTCTTCCTTTCGAGTAAAGAGCTCTCTTAAGACACTAGGCTCCCGGAGCATAACCGAGCCAAATTTATTTTGGTTACAAAGTATGGACCGGAATTGGGTATCTGTGAGCTATGAAACTAGAGGCTTTCCTCGTCCATGTTAAAACCAGCTCATGATAAGCATGCTGGTCGGCAATTCCTGGCTTGGGCTTAGTTAGGTGCAGGTAAATTTTTCTACTTAAAATTCATCATAAAGCGGGGGAAAAAAGACTCATTTTCGGAAAAAAAGTCTATTTTGGGCAAAAAAAGTCTCTAAAATGTCTGTAATTTTGTAGATAAATATAGTCTCTCAATAACCTCTGCCAGGAAAAAATTATGTAACTATCTATACATTCAAGAGTTTTATGTATGTTGACAAAAAATTCCACTACATTTGATTAAAAGCTTCTAACTTCTAAAAATATTGGTCTGTCAATTTTATTTTAAATAGCTTTCTTTTAGCATGTTTTATTGTAAATATTTCTTTTATATAACATAGAGTGCTAGGTTTTGAAGATAAAATAATTTTTATAAAAAAAAACCGACTTCAAAAAAATTAAATGCAACAAATAAAATAATAAGAACTCAAAAAATCAAATGAAATGCACTAAAAGGTATACAATAATTATCTAATTTAGTTACAATTAAACGACGAAATTTTAACATGAATATTACTTTTCGAAGTCGGTGCCAAACATATACATTTTATGAATCGCACTCGAGGGACCTTACTTAGTACGTTTGGTGAGTACGCTCGCTTATATAGTTTGTTTGGCACCGACTTCAAAAAGTAATTTCATGTTAATATTTCATCGTTTGGTTATAACTAAATTAGATAATTATTTTATACATTTTTGGATTTTATTTGATTTTCAAGTTATTATTATTTTATTTGTTGCATTAAATTTTTTTGAATTCGGTTTTATTTTTTTTTTTTATAAAAATTATTTTTATTTTTCTCTTTTTTATTGATGTTATTAATAGTGACTTAATATAATACCTTGCATGCATCTCCTAAGAGAAAGCGTCTGGCGAATGAATTAGAAAATGATAATGAAATTCAATTAATCAATATAGAAATTCTCTCGAAACGTTTGCGGGTTTTAAATGAATGTTGTAAGATTTTTTTGTATTAAAGATTATATTTATTATAATTTCGATTATTTGCTCATAAGAATTGGAGATTTACGTTATTTCGTCATTGATCATATCATCAGAACTTGACTAAATTAATATGGGATCACCCCTAAGGTACCCCCTTTCCAATAAAAAAATAATCATCAAAATCGGTCCATGTGGCAAAAAGTTCTCGCTGAACATACATAAAATAAACAAATAAATAAATAGTTATACTGATCCAAATGCAGAAAGAATCATTAAAATCGGTTAATAAACAAAGAAGTTATGCCTGAACAAACATAACAAAAAAGGTCCAATGCCAATGAAAAAAACGGGACCAATCGGGAAGTAGACTGAACCCAATGCAAAAAAAATCATCAAAATCGGTTCACAATTGGCAAAGATATCAGGTAACAACATAGAGAAAAAAATTCAGTCGAATTGAGAACCTGCGCCTTTTTTGAAGTCGGTTAAAAAATTCATGTATATTATACTTTTTTGGCTTAAATAAACATTCACTTTTATAAGTAGAAAAAAAGGCAAATCTTATTCAAGTAAACACAATAAGATTTGTGAAAAAGTAGCTAAGCGGAACCATGATCTTATTTATTATGACCCTCAGGAGTTCAACATTTTCGGTCCTAGTTTCAATAAAAAATTATATAACAACTATTCAATTCGATTCGACTCGAAACTGAAGTCAAGTTTTAATTCGAATGAAGTTTGAAAAAACACCGAGTCATTTGAATGGGGAAAAAAATGATTCGAGAGTCATCAAGTGTTTCTGGATGGTCACCGACACCAGAACTAACAGCACGATCATCATCATCATCATCATCATCATCATCATCATTATTAAATAATATGGTTGAAGTTATAAACCCTTTACTATTCCTATTTAAAGTTATTGAACTTTATTTTTATCAACTTCCTGAAAGTATCGTTTGAATTTGAATGCTTTTTATCGATTTTCATCTCAATTCATTATTCAAGCAAAGCTGATCAAAATTGTTTGATAGCGAAAAAAATATTACGTACAATTTTTAGATGAGTTAACCTTTGAAATTATAAACTACTTTTAGCTAAGTTTCTTTTCCGCATATATTAAAATGGATGTGATCTAAAATAAGCTGACGTGTTTTGATGTGGCCATCCACTTGACTTTACCATACAACCTGGCCCCCTCACTTATAGGTATTTAATAAAATTATTTATAACCATGTAAGGGAGGGGGTTAGTTTTTGCATTTTTAGACTCCTGGTATCCCACTGATTATGTATACAAAATTTGGTTGAGTTTGATACAAGGGCCTATATTTTCATTTTTTAACCCCCATCCGCCCCCCTTAATTTTGGGTCGATATGCACCAAAATCTAATCAGCTCTTAATCTCAATGAACCAAAACTACGTGTGAAATTTGGTTTCGATATTCACACTAGTTTTTGAGCTAGCTCGTCCACAACAATTTGATAACGCACAGACTAACGGACAACCGGACAACCAGACAACCAGACAACCAGGATCGAAAAAGGAGCCATCCACCAACTCGGAGCTCCTCGCCCGCTAACTAGGCGGGAGGCGCCCAGCATTCGCTGGAGCGAGCAACCATTGTTAGGTCCCCACCAAATAGGCGGGATCAACGCGGAGAAATATCTGGAAAAATATAATTTTTTCGATGTTCACTTATTAAAGCTTTTTTGTAGATCGTAATGCCATGGTTTCGCTCAATTTTTCTAATCAAAATAGTTTGAGCCGTTTTTGAGATATTTTGAAAAAAGAAGGGAAAAAACCACTTTTTTCATGCACGATTACAATACTTGACAATACCCTGTATGGTAAAGTAAAAATATAAGAATAAATCAAAGACTATGTCCTCTGTTTGATGGAAATTAATATACACATTTATAAAACTTTGTTTATTTATTTTTGACTATAATTTGAATGATTTTGACTGTATCTTCATCTAGTCTTCTTCTTTTCAAGCGTCATACTAGATTCCGAGTGTCGACGATTACTATGGAGAGTATCCTCTCAAGTGTAATTTTCCTCGGAAAATATTTCACATGGTGGTTTCCCATTGTCTTCTCCTGAATTTAGTGAGGCTCCTTGAATTTTTGACAAAAATGAAATTTGTTCTAAGAAATGAATAAGCTAGATCCGAAGTCAATCCAAAGTGAAACTTTTTTAAGGCTGTTGAATGATTTTTCTCTACGTTTCAGAAATTTTTCAAAACAATGAGCCTTCTGGGGGTACCTTGTAATAGCTTATAGAAGTAGGATTTTAGGTTAGGATAAAACTGAGAAGAGAAAGAATCCATGGAATAGGCCCCTACGTAGGATTACCACGTAGTTTCTAGTTTGAGAAGCTAGTATTCCGGGCAGGATATCTAATCTATAAATCCAATTATTTTTTACTTTATCATACAGGGTATGGTCAAGTATTGTAATGGTGCATGAAAAAAGTGGTTTTTTTTCCTTCTTTTTTCGAAATATCTCAAAAACGGCCGAAAAAATTTTGATTAAAAAATTGAGCAAAAACATGGCATTTCAGTCTACAAAATTCCCTAATAAGTGAACATCGAAAAAATTATATTTGTCGAGATAATAATTGTTTTGTCAAAATGTCTGTTAGTCTGTCTGTCTGGTTGTCTGGTTGTTAGTTAGTTAGTTAGTCTGTGCGTTACCAAATTTTTGTGGCCGAGCTAGCTCAAAAACTAGTTTGAATATCGGAAATTTCACACGTAGTTTTGGTCCATTGAGATTAAGAGCTGATTAGATTTTGGTGGGTGGAGGGGGGTTAAAAATTAAAAATCTAGGCCGTTTGAGCAAACTCAACCAAATTTTGAATACATAACCAGTGGACCTCCAGAAGTATAAAAGTACAAAAACTAACCCCCCCCCCCCATGATTATAAATCATTTTAGGGCCCAGGTTGTATGCTAAAGTCAAGTGGATGGCCACATCAGAATACGTCAGCTTATTTACTTAAAGTTTTTAGAAATGTTTGAAATATGGAAAAAATAATTTTCATACATTTTTGGGATTTGTAAAGGAGAACTAACTCTTTTGACATAAATTCATTACTATACCTTTTCTAATTTGATTTCAGAAAACATCAAGTTAATTTCAGAAAATCCAAATTTATTTAACAATTCTCAAATGAATAATAGAAAATAAAATTTGTATTTCAGAAACCTCAATTCAATTTCAGAAAATGTCAGAAAATACACATATATAAGCAGCTAAACTACACAGTTGTCATTTTCTGAAAAACAATTGAGATTTTCTGAAATTGAATTGATATTTTTCTAAAAAAGTGTACTGTGGCAGCTAAAACCTGGTTAAGTATTTGATGAATTTCGTCATCTGTATGGGTGGGAGGAGTCGTTCTGTTGCTTTTATGTTCTGGTCCGTTTGCTATTCGGGCGAATCGTGTCTTGTTGGCCAGCATGCATGCTCAAATGCTCATGCTCATGCCCTTGGAGGACTCGACACTCGCCGTGTGTGTGCCACTGTGAAAGGAGTTAGTTCTCCCGTAGGAATCACTTTTATATGACCTCTCCACAAATCGTTCTTTCAAATAAATTCCAACTTTGAACCTTTAATCTTTACAAGAAACCAATTAACAAAGTTTAGACCAGGGTTGTCCAGCACTTCAATGAATGTGGCCCCAAATAAATTTATAAACTTCCTTAGAACATTGAGATTTATGTATATGTAGTTCCTGGAAAATACATAACAATTTGGCTTGATAATTTTGTTTCTCTAAAAAAAGAAATCTACCGAAAAGTTTTCGAAAAATAAGTGAAAATTTTAAATTTTGAATCTGGGCTAAAATTCAAGATTTTCGTAAATATAATCACTATTTCGGTTTATTTTCGACTCCATTTATATTATATATAAATTTTTTACCTACAAACTTTCTGACACATATAACCTTCAAAACTTCAACACCTACGCCCTCCAACCTTTCTCTTGATCTATTCCTCCTTCTGCAGGGATCTTCGAGATTCATAGGGGCCACATTTTCTTATGGGCTCCTTCTTGCATTCGATAGCAAAAAAAAAATTATCTGCAACCCGATTTTTTTTCTTCAAATGTGGCCCGGGTAAGCTAAAGGTTGAACACCCCTGGTTTAGACACTCAATAGATTCTTGAAGAATAATTTATTTTCATTCTATTAAATTCATGAGATTTATACAAGAATTGTCTAGACTAAAGAACAGAATTTCTTAAAGCACAGATTCTAGAAGAACTGCAATCCCCAAGATTACAACAGATGGCTGAGAATGGTCACATATTGTAACATTTAAGGCTGTGGCTATGCTAAGCATAATAAAAATGGAAAAAACCTGGAGAGACTTGAATGCACGACATGTCTTTATCATGCACCTGCCCCCTATCGAATATTTATATTATACAAAATAATTAAAGGCTGATTCATATTTTTTGCTGGAGAGTGGTTTGAGCAGCTCGTCAGCTACCAAAAATGATTTGAAATAGGCCTGATTTGATTTTAGTCAAAACTTCAACACTTACGCCCTCCACCCTTTCTCCTGATCTATTCCTCCTTCCGCAGGGATCTTCGAAATTCATAGGGGCCACATTTTCGTGGGCCTCTTCTTGCATTCGATAGCATAAAAAAATTATCTGCAGCCAAATTTTTTTCTTCAAATGTGGCCCGGGTAAGCTAAAAGGTTGGACACCCCAGGTTTAAACATTCAATAGATTCTTGAAGAATAATTTATTTTCATTCTATTAAATTCATGAGATTTATACAAGAATTGTCTGTAGACTAAAAGAACAGAATTTCTTAAACCACAGATTCTAGAAGAACTGCAATCCCCAAGATTACAGCAGATGGCTGAGAATGGTCACATATTGTAACATTTAAGGCTGTGGGTATGCTAAGCATAATAAAAATAGAAAAAACCTGAAGTGACTTGAACGCACTACATGTACTTTATCAAGCACCCTATTTACATTATACAAAATAATGAAAGGCTGTAAATTTTAAGGAGATACGTGTTGGTTCTAGGTGAAACATTTTTATATAATAATTTAATAATAAAAGGCTGATTCATATTTTTTGCTGTTAGCCTGGGAGAATGGTTTGAGCAGCTCGTCAGCTACCAAAAATGTTCGATTTGAAATAGGCCTGATTTGATTTTAGTTACGTTCTGTTCTATTTATTTATTTTTTAATAGGATTTGAACACTAGAGTAAACTAAAGCCGAGCGGAACTCAAGCCACCCCAATCGATCCCAGCAGTTGTTCATAACAGGACTTTTTTTTTTTTTATTTATTTATATATGACTTCAGGAACAAATGATGGGATCTGAAGTGAATATTATTTATTTTTTTATTCATATATGTGTTTATTTGTGGATCAGTATATTATTGGTGTAATTAGGCTATATTCTTATAAGCTTGAACCCTCCCAGTGCGTTAAGCTTGAACCCCGATCCCCTGCTTGGCAGGGAGACCACCTGATCCCCATTGTCCGCCCCCGTGGTGTAATGGTTAGAATAACTGACTGGCAACCCGGAGGTCTCGGGTTCGATTCCCGGCTATACCCAGACATTTTTTCTGTAAGTATAGGGTCTGGTAATAAAAATTAAGTGGGAGATAAATTTAACCGAATTTATCGCGCGGAGAATTTTCCACTGCTCGAAGCCCCTAAAACCTTAGTAAATTGGATATTGAATTGTATCTAAGTTTCTGAGATTGGCTCGTGATCCGGCTTCTTTTCCTTCTACTCTGTTCTTTTCACAATTGAGGGGCCAGCCCATACAAGCCTTTAGGGGATCCACCTTCTGGTGTATCTCCTTCTCTCATCAATATCATTAAAAAAAAAAAAAAAAAAAATACAGCACTTTTATTCAATAAACACATTTTAAAGGTGTTATAAAGCTTATAAGAAAATAAAATATAAATTTACCTCTCATACAAATAATATGTAATAGGAATCTATACAAATAATTATTTATTGTTAAAGGATAAATAAATTGAATTGCTTCTTTCCAGTAATTTATTTTATTATTCAAATGGTTAATCCAAATATTTCGAGAGCGCTTGCGGCATTTCTTCATCATTGGAAATTGTGGGACCAAATTCAAATCATTATATCGTCGCCTTAGGGCCAGTTGTATGTCCCAAAGTAAATGCTTTTTACCACTAACCAAGGGTAGATGGTAAATGGAGAGGCTGGGATGGACAATCATAATAATGGCCAATCAGATGACCGGCCCTTAGAGTGTAAACCTGCTAATCCATTTTTATCATATATGACATATTAGTACCGTTCGAAAGAAAAAGAGATGCAGCATCGCCCAAGTAAAACTGCTAATTAAAATTACGATCCTAAGTTGTAGAATAAAAATGTGAAAAATAGTTTCTTTCCATAACAACAATATTAAATTTTGTTTGTTTTTTCTGTGCCCTGTAAAATTTTCTTGTTGGGAGTTAGCAGGTTTACACTCTAAGGGCCGGTTGTATGTCGCAAAGTAAATGCTTTTTACTACTAACAAAGGGTAGATGATAAATGGAGGGACTGGGATGGCCAATTAGATGACAGGCACTGGTAAAAAGCATTTACTTTGCGACATACATCCGGCCCTAAGGCGACGATATATAATTGTAATCGTGCAGAAAATAATGGTATGTATAACACTTTGAAAATTGATATAAATTAATACGACTTGAATTACTTTCAATTAATCTATCTACACCTTCCAATAAAAAAAATCTACACCAAAAAAACGCCAGTAAATAGAAAACAAAATATTATAATTATTATATAGAAATTTCAATGAATTTTCTAATTTCTCTTGTTTACTCTAACCCTGAAATCCTAGCATGCGACAATCACTTCGGAAGCTTCCACAGTATCACGAGAAAACAATTGAAATTGTCAAAGGAAATTATAAAGACATTTATTTCTCTTATATTGCAGAATAATCTCTGTAATATTTTTTTCGCAATCTTAAATAATACTTTACTTATCTTTAACCTTATTCTTATTATTTTAAATTCCGTATATCCTTCCTATTCATATTAAACTACTTTCTATTTTTTCTTAAGGATATCCTAACTATTATTGTGGGAGTAAAGGCCTTAAAATTAGTTAAATTATGAAGTTATAATAGGTAATTATATAGAATTAATTAGCAGTACCTGTCAAATTCATTTTTAGGATAAATTAATTTAAACTACAATCGCACTTTATTCTTTAGTATAAGTAAAATTAACTTAAGTAGATTCAGTTTAAGAAGAAAAGAGCGTCTATTTAGGCACTGAAAGCTCAAGTTAGTACTGAATTTGAAGTGGATCTCAGATCGGTCTATCCCAAATGCAAATCAAACTTAGGAGCATTATATTGAATTCAGGATAATCTAAACTGGACTAAGCTAAACTAGTGTATGATTATTCTATCGCGCTCTGAAGCTTAAACGACTATAGAAATTCAATAGAGATGGTCTACTACTAGATCCAAAATATCATGGATTATTTTAGAATCAAACCCGAATCTAGTAGTCGACCATCCCTCATGAATTTCTTTAGTAATTTCTTAAAGATCCCAATATTGACATTGTCTTTTATATTGTTTAAGCTATAGGCTGAACTATGTTATTCTAATTTGCTTTTAATAAACTATGTATATTGTCCTAATGACGTACCTAGAACTTTTGCCGACCGGGTCGGTCTCCAATTTGCCGCCCTTTCTAGGTTTATCAAATGGTGGTTGTTATAAATTAACAAACATAAATAAACTGAGCTTTTCGTGCGTACCTTTGGCACGCCCTCGAAGCTCGGCACTCCGGGCTTGTGCCCTGGCGGGCGGCAGTCTCGGTCCAAAGATTTTATTCATCTTAAAAAACCACACTCCAAATGATAACCTGTAAACTCCCGAAAATACATAGTCTCTTAAAAGTTTCGCCTCATTTTCGTCCTGACACAGCTACAGAAATGAGGATCTAGATATAAATCTGGGAGTATTTCTTATTTCTATAATCTACAGCATTGTGATATTTTTTGTGTGGAAATATGTAGATTTATTTAAATAAGTGGGATCGTGTGAGGAGAAGAATTATATTATATAATTTTTTTTTAAATTTGGGATCGATAATCGATATAAGGCTCCAAATATTTAAAAGAGATCAGGTGTTGTTTGTATGACAGGCTGCTCCAGTATTGCCATGAGAAACTCATATGGGCATGCATGTCTTAAGTCGTTCAATTTTGTAAAAATCAAAAAATAAGAATAACGAAATTTAGATTTTTAAAATATTATAAAAAGTGGCAAATTATGAAAAAATAAACAAATAATAATTAAAATATAAATCAAATAAGATGTGATTAATTTCTTCTTCTGTGCGCAAAGAAAAGCAAATTGAATATTTAATTTTTGAGTGGTGAGGAGGGCGGGGAGGAGGAATAATTATCAATATATTTCATGTTTCTTAATTTAAAATCAATTGGAGTGTTTCATTTCAAAATTCGAGTCCAAATTACGATTATATTTCAAATTTGCCGCAAGTATACCGACAGCGCTCCCTGTCGGCAGCATTACGTCAGCTTTGTTACAAATTAATCTGCCCTAATCTATATAGTATAATTGTAATTTAGACAAACTATAGTTATATCATTGGATGCCATATTTAAATTAGGCAATAATAAAGGAGGCCGCATAGATTGATATACCTATAAATTATTATTATTTTTTTTATTTATTGTCACCGGGAACAAAGCCCATTTATACAGCACATCAGTAAAGTGTTAGTAGTGTTAGTGAGGGAGCCGAGTTTAGCCGGTAGAAATTTTATATGCTAGCCAGGATCGAACCCCGGCCGCCCGCTCCAACATCGTCATCATCGATGCCGAAGCGGGGCCTAGCGCGTTAGCCAGCTCGGCTAACCCGGCTCCCCCACCTATAAATTAAACTTTTATGAAAATATAAAATATAAGATACTTTTTTAATTTACAAAAAAAAAATTATCAACTTTAATTTGGAAAAGCTTCTTTTGCAAGTAGCAACACTGATTGCAATTGTTAAAAAAATCTTAGCAAAATTACAATATTGGATACAGAATTTCCCATCTATACTGGTGAATAAATTTTAGTAGATCAAGAGGATCTTCAAACCCTTTTTTTTAGATTTTTAGAGATACCTAATATTTTCTTGATAAGTTTTTATTTAAATTGACAAGTTTTTATTTTGCCGAGAGTAGCAGAATTGTTAATTCATAAAGAGAAACAAAGGGGTTGTCTTCTGCTTGATGCTATTTAATTTAAATAATAGAATTTTCTACCCTCTATTTACTTGACGACGAGGAAAAATATTCGAAATCATATAGTAATTCATAATTCGTAGAAAACGAATAATAAACTTATGAAGTGAACAAGTTGTTTTTACTTTACCATACAGGGAATGGTCAAGTATTGTAATCGTGCATGAAAAAAGTGTTTTTTTTCCTTCTTTTTTTCGAAATATCACAAAAACGGCTCAAAATATTTTGATTTTAAAAATTGAGCGAAACCATGGCATTTTGCTCTACAAAAAAGCTCTAATAAGTGAAGTGAACATCAAAAAAATTATATTTTTCGATATAATAATTGTTTTGTCAAAATGTCAGTTACATAGTTAGTTAGTCTGTCTGGTTGTCCGTTAGTCTGTGCGTTACCAAATTTTGTGGGCGAGCTAGCTCAAAAACTAGTGTGAATATCGAAACCAATTTTCACATGTAGTTTTGGTCCATTGAGATTAAGAGCTGATTAGATTTTGGTGTATATGGACCCAAAATTAAGGAAGGTGGAGGAGGGGTTAAAAATTAAAAATCTAGGCTATTTGAGCAAACTCAACCAAATTTTGTATACATAATCAGTGGGACCCCAGAAGTCTAAAAATGCAAAAACTAACCGCCCAAAATGTGGGAGGAGGGGGTCAAAAAATGAAAATCTAGGCCCTTGTACCAAACTCAAACAAATTTTGTATACATAATCAGTGGGCCCACAGTAATCTAAAAATGCAAAAACCACCCAAATTGGGGGTCAAAAAATGAAAATGTAGGCTCTTGTACAAAACTCAACCAAATTTTGTATACATAATCAGTGGGCCCCCAGGAGTCTAAAAATTCAAAAACAAACCCCCCACCCCTACATGATTATGATTATAAATAATTTTATTAAATATTAAATATAAGTCAGGGGCCAGGTTGTATGGTAAAGTCAAGTGGATGGCCACATCAGAACTCGTCAGCTTAATTACAACTATAACTAAATATAAAAAATACCGCCACAAAAAATGTACCTTCCGGTCGGACCGCACCTCCCTAGGTACGCCACTGTATTGTCCTAGTCAGAACTAGTTTGATATCAAATCGAGTATGCCTAGTAATATATATAAAATAATTATCAGTTTTCCTACATGCACCGACATTGGTATTTATCCTAACAAGGTAAAGCCGTAACTAATTAATTGTATAGTATATATATAGAGAATGTTGTTTTAAAAAAGATTTTTTTAATTAAACACTTCTCAATTAACAACATCTAAACCTGGAAAATCATGTTTTTTATTTTATCAAATGATGTGTGAAATCATTGCGAAGCATCGTTTAAAGACAATTATTAAGATAATAAAAAATTTTTATTTATTTTGAGTAAAATTTTGATCATTTCTAAAATTAATTTTTTTTCCAAGTTTCGATGGTTATAAATAATCAATTAAAATTTATAAATTATAAATCAAATATGAAAAAATAAGAAATAAAATTTATAGACGTTAAGTCTCAGATAGTCCTATCGCCTATAAATTTTTTCATGATTTTCTCTTATTATTATTACTCGGTCCAGTGGCGAAGTATTAAATTCATTAGACTTTTTTACTTTACCATAACAGGGTATGGTCAAGTATTGTAATCGTGCATGAAAAAAGTGTTTTTTTCCATCTTTTTTTCGAAATATTTCAAAAACGGCAGAAACTATTTTGATTAAAAAAATTGAGCGAAACCATGGCATTTCGGTCTACAAAAAAGCCCAATAAGTGAATATCGAAAAAATTATATTTTTCGAGATAATAATTGTTTTGTCAAAATGTCTGTTAGTTAGTCTCATTCGTAGTTTTGGTGCATTGAGATTAAGAACTGATTAGATTTTGGTGCATATCGAACATGGGGGGGGGGGGTAAAAATTAAAAATCTAGGTCATTTGAGCAAACTCAACCAAATTTTGTATACATAATCAGTGGACCCCCAGAAGTCTAAAAATGCAAAAACTAACCACCCAAAAGGGAAGCTGGGTGTAGGGTCAAAAAATGAAAATATAGGCCCTTGTACCAAACCCAACCAAATTTTGAATACATAATCAGTGGGCCCTAGAAGTCTAAAAACTAACCCCCCCCCTCCCTTACATGAATATAAATAATTTTATTAAATATTAAATATAAGTGAGGGGCCAAGTTATATGGTAAAGTCAAGTGGATGGCCACATCAGAACTTGTTAGTTTATTATTAATATACTACACATCTGTGCCAAGTTCCAAAGTTTTAACTCAAAATGTTCGCCGACAAAAAATTACCAAATTATTAAAATTCACGGTCAACGTATTATTAGAATCTTTAAAAAGTTTCCACTTTTTTCCCCCCAATTCTTATTATAAGCATTCAAGTATTATTAACAAAAATAAAATCACAAGCGGGGAGTCGGGTAGCTCAGCCAGCTAACGCGCTGGCCTCGCTTAATATTAAGACCTACACTGACATATGCTGCACCGGCCTGGTGTCATGTAAGCAAAACAACTATCAAACCACTACAGATATATCAAAACAAATGTCTACGACTAATTAACAACCGAGGAAGAGATATAAAAATATCCGACCTGCACGAAATGAGTCAAATAGAAAGAATAGATGATTTTATAATCAGAATCTCGAAAACTTTCTATGAGACTCAATTAAAACACAACAAACTGACAAGAGATATACCCAAAAGACTAAGAGACACAACGGGGAAAAACCCAAAGTACACAAACATATACAAGAAAATAGGTATAATTTAAAAACTAACAATATAATATAAACCTTTTTTATTTTTATTCTACTAAAAAAAAAAGAGAAAAACTGAAAACAGGTTTTTGTTCTTGTAACATTTCCTGTAAAATAAATTAACGAAAACATCTTAAAAACCAACAACTTTATATAATCAATGCGCACATAGAAACTAATTATAAAACATATGTATAAAATCTGTAACTTTATAGAATAATATTACTAATGTAAAAACCTACTGTAGTAATATTGTAAATAAAGTTTTTTAAAGTTTTTTAAAGCTGGCCTCGCTTCGGCATCGATCCATTATGACGATGTTGGAGTGGAGGTCCGGAGTTCGATCCTGGCTGGCAAATAAAAATTTCTACCGGCTGAAAACTCGGCTCCCTTAATAACCCTACTAACACTCTACTTATGTGCTGTCTAAATGGGCTTTGTTCCCGGTGACATTAAATAAATAAAAAAAAAAAATCACAAGCATAATTTTGATAATATTATTAATTATTTCTGTATTAAAAATTGAATATTTAAAAAATGCGAGCTTTTTCGGCATTAGATGCAATCATTTTGCTGGCTGATTATTAACTCAATGGAAAAAAAATGAATTTTTATAACAATTCTCTCTGAAAAACGAAAGTAGAGAGTGTATAAAACACAGATATTATATATTTAATAGATTAAATAAATAATTAAATATGTAAACAACAAAGTGGTTATAAAAAAAATGTAAAATAAAATAATAAAATGTGAAAGAAAAAATGTTCTCACCTGTAATGCTCTAATTGAAAAGAGTAAGAATTAAGCAAGAGTTTTATATATAATAGAATGAAACAAAAGCAGTGAATTTTATATTAATATGTATAATATATAAGTAATTTTTTCTTATATTTGTTTTCGCTTTTGTATATCAACTTTCATTTTTATTAATATGAAAAAAGTTGGTGTTTTTTGCTTGGGTATTTGGAAATTTCTCAAAAGTGTTTATTCCTTAATTCATATTTCGTAAAATATAATGTTTTCCAATCTACTCTTATTAAACAAGCAAAAATTGTTTGTTTATATATATAGTACCTGGAGACACCGAGCGATGCTCGGTAACTTCTTCCTTCAGTTAAAAGCTTTATTTTAATATTATTTTTAATTTAAAATTCTGATAAAAAGGTCGATTTTTATTTCGAAAGCCGTTTTCAAATTAAAAAAAATACAAATATATATAATGTATTCGCCCACTGTGTTATTTTTTCAGAAAATTTAGACCTGCTTATGCGAAAGATATTTTTAAATAAATTCTTGATTATTTTTTATTCTATTAAATAAATAAGGTTCTTTATAAAAACAATTATAAAACGTTTATTAATAATTCTAACTTTTAGGGAGAACAACAAACCACAAACACAATACTTCTTCAAGGCCTTTTAGAACAATGATATAAGGCAACCCATGCCTGGGTACAAAACGAAAAGGGAGACCTTTTTGATAACCCTAAGAATGGGATTTGTCTACCTGAGAATAATTAATTTGATTACAAAAAAAACCATCAAAAACAATTTTGTCGAAGATGAGACCATGACAGATCGAATTGTCACCCCAAAAAACCCCTAACCCGTGAATTTCATCAAAATCGGTAGAGCCGTTTTCAAAATATAACCAAGATACAAATAAATAAATATATATACAAACAAATAAATATATATACAAACAAATAAATATATATATATATACAAACAAATAAATATACAATTTTTGCTCGTTTAATAAGAGTAGATATATTTGTATCTTAGTTCTATTTTGAAAACGGTTCTACCGATTTTGATGAAACAAATTCTATTAACAAGTTTTGAGGATGAGAAAGCGATCTGGCTAGGTCTGGACATCGACAAATTTAATATTAATTGATCTTTTCTTAATTAAAGTAATTATTGATAGATGAAAATCTCAATAAAAAAGTTTGTTTACATTTTTTTCAATTATCTTTTATTTTTAATTGGTTTTTTAATTTTAAAACCCACTAATACTTTATACCAAATATTGTTATTATATTAGAATTTGCCAATTTAATTGATTAAAATTCCTCTTATTAAAATAACACGGACTAAAAATATTATCGCAAGCTAGAAGTCAAGTACAGTCGATAGTGGGGAAGGAATCTCCGAAATCAAAGCCTATTTCATGTAAAAAATTGCTTCAATAAAATTATTATTTAATTGAATAAAAAATTCGATAAATTGTTATTTAATTAAAAAAAAATAATTATACAGAATTTATTTATACCTATATACACATAATCTGTGGACCACTAGAAAGCTAGAAATGCAAAACTGGGTGCGGGGTGGGGATGAATGTGGGAGGTAAAGGAGGCGGGGGTGCAGTTGTGGGCAAACCGGGGGTGGGGCGAGGTGCGGGGTTTTGGGGGCGGAGTGGGGGTGCAGTGGTAGGGTCGAGTGTGCGTGTTTCGGGGGAGGGGGGTCAAGGGAGTTTACTATATATTTGTATTTTTTTTAATTTGGTTATCGTGCATCGCTCGGTGGCTCCAGGTGCTTTCACTTCAAAAACCAAAACACCATGGTTTCGCTCAATTTTTGATATCAAAATAGTTTGAGCCCTTTAGATATTTCGAAAAAAACGAAGAATAAAACAACTATTTTCATGCATGATTACAAAACTTTATCATACCACGCGAGTTATAATAGAATAGAAAATTTTCAAAAAAATTTAATATTTCGGATCGCAATTGCTGTTCGGCATGCAGTGTACCCACAATTTTAAAAGTATTTCTAGAAGCCTGAGATCCACTGACCACACTTTGTGAATCCTGGATTTAATATGTATTGATATTTACACTAGATTTTATAATAAATATCTAGGTTTACTGAAAACAAATAATTGATTGTTTAATGCATGGGTCCCCAAACGTTTTATAGATAGAGCCACATGTGAACATTGAAACGGGCCAGATATAACATATTATACGGTAATTATATTAATAATTATATGGAATTAATTTTTAATATAAAGAATATTTGTATATTAATTCTCTAGTACCCGCGGCTCGGGTGGAAAAGTTTCAAGGGCCGGATTTGCTCCGCAGGCCGTAGTTTGGAGATCCCTGGTTTAATGTACCTATAGGTATACATAAATTTTTTCTAGAACAATCTAAAAACATTCATTTATTTGTTTATTTGTTTATAGTTGCTTTATAGATAGATACCTTATAGATACCTTCGACTCGGACCCAATACCTAAATATTTTCTTATTTTCAGAGGTTGTACCATTTTGGTGAACTTCTTCTTTTTTTAGTTTTAAAATGTTAGTTTTATTCAGCAATTATGTACATATGATTTTTTTTTAGGTCCCCTAACATTTTGGGATCTAGCACTAATATAATACATTTTAACCCACATTGCCCAGGAAGACATTCGGGGTTATTACATTCTTTGTTCTTATTCTATTTTTTTTTATTTATAACAATATTAATTTTTTTTTTACAAAAAGGAAATTATTAATAGGTATTTGGTGAGGAAAAAGCTGAAGAAACGGAAGAGGTTGTACCATTTTGGTGAACTTCTTCTTGTATCAATATCATTATATATATAATAAAAGGAACTACACTACGGTGCAAAAAAATCGACCCACTAATAAAACCTTTATTAAATAGCAAATTATTTTTAAAATTTTTACAATAATTCATATAATTTGTTCTATAAACTCTTAAACTAACATATTCAATAAATATTGTTGATAATTTTTGAATTTTATAAAAAAAATAAGTGAAATTAAATTAAAAGATACAATTACAAATTATCATACTTTTTCAATATCACTTTAATTTAAATAAAGTTTTAATAAAAGAATCAAATTCAATTTAAAATATCAATAAAATAAATCATTTTGAATTAAGCATCATTGATACAAAGATAAAATATACCAAAAGGATATTTCTGAAGTTCAAGAAGTTCAAATTGTGTGCCTAATTAATCAAGGGCTAAGTCAACAATAAGTGGCAATTACACTTAAGCAATAAAATAAATAATGTATTGTTCCTTGTAAAAAAATTAAAAATGATTTACTATTTAATAAAGTTTTTATTGGTGGATCGATTATTTTGCACTTCAGTGTATTTTTTCAAAAATATCAAATTTCCATTGATAAATGGAGAAATTTTCCTTGAAACGTTTGGAATTTTAATAAACTTTTCTAGATTGTATAAAAGATTTGTATATATTTAAGTTTATTAAATTATAGTGAAACTATATTTATATTTTCAATGGATCTACTAATTTAAAACGCTCCAAGTCCAAACATTGAACAAAGACTCAGTCATCTTCTCTCTTTCAGGTGAATATAATTGAATGGGCTCTTGTACTATAACAATAACTTTGTTTGTTTTGTTTTTTTAGCTGGTATTATTCACCATTTATCGCTCTGGCTTTCAGCCTGCCATGACTAGCATGCATCTTTACACTTTCATCTTCTCTCGAAATGCACGTTTTCAATACCAGTTTACTTCAATGTTCAACTGAGTTTGAAACATTCTATGAGTCTGCTCATGCAGATCGTCCTTTTTTGGTCTTGGCTTGGTGGCAGAATAATTGCGCCTTTACGCATCGTTTGTCACTTGAGAGTGATTAAAAAATTTCGGATATTAGAAAAAGTGAAAATAAATATATATTTAAGTAATCAATAATTAATACAAAGTGAAATTTTTTATTTAGTGAAAATTGCCGGATTTTCGCCAAGATGAACCAGAGCAATTTTTGTATAATAATAAAGAATTCCAGAGAGAAATACTTTAGATATTTGAAGAAAGCAAGAGTCTACCTTGAGTTACAGGTGTACATCTTCTCATGTCATTAAATATAATCATTCAAATGCTATTTTTAACCGACTTCAAAAAAGGAGTAGGTTCTCCGACTGAATTTTTTTGTCTATGTTACCTCATATCTCCGCCAATTGTGAACCGATTTTGAAAAAGAAATTTGCATTGGGTTCAGTCTAGCTTCCGATTGGTCCCGTTTTTTTTTCATTGGTATTAGACCTTTTTTGTTAGGTTTGTTTGGGCCTAACTTCTTTGTTTATGATTTTGATGATTCTTTTTTTATTGGAAAGGGGGTATCTTAGGGGTGGTGCCATATTAATTTGGTCAAGTTCTGATGATACGATCAACGACGAAATAACGTAAATCTCCAATTCTTATGAGAAGGTATTATATTAAGTCACTATTAATAACATCGCTAAAAAGAGAAAGATAAAAATAATTTTTATAAAAAAAAAAAAAAACTGAATTCAAAAAACTTAAATGCAACAAATAAAATAATAATAACTTAAAATTAAAATAAAATCCACTAAAAGGTATAAAATAATTAATTTATTTAGTTACAACTAAACGACGAAATATTAACATGAAATTACTTTTGAAGTCTGTGCCAAACAAACTATACCTATAAGCGAGCCTACCCGCCAAACGTACTAAGTGATCAGTCAAGTGCGATTCATAATATGTATATGTTTGGCACCGACTTCAAAAAGTAATTTCATGTTAATATTTCGTCGTTTAGTTCTAACTAAATAAGATAATAATTATTTTATACCTTTTAGTGAATTTTATTTTATTTTTAAGTTATTATTATTTTATTTGTTGAGTTTAAGTTTTTGAAGTCGGTTTTATTTTTTATTTTTTTTTATAAAAATTATTTTTTCACAATCTTTATGGTTCTAATTCAGAAACGGAGATATTTATTATACATTGTGTTGATTAATCCTTAAAAAATGAAATACTTATAATCAATACATGATGACCGATTCTATTTCAGTTAAATAAAAATTGATATTTTATTTAAATTCTATATATTTATTAAACTGACGATTGAATGGAAGGAAGTCCAAGAATAAATAAATTGATGATTCCCAATAAAAGAAAATCTATTGGTAACTTTTTATTTTACACTTTTAAACCAACGTTTTTCTTCCCTCCTTTTGAGCTCAGTTTTATATCTATCAGCCCGTCTTCGAGAAAAAGCTTCTAATGTAGGGATATTTATTTATTAAAATTATAATTACACTATTCAACAAAAATTTCTCCCCTTAACCTAACAATAGATTCCAGTAGAGTTTTACGCTGATTTTTTTATAACACGTCAGAGTTTGGAGATATTATCGGTCAAAACGACGAAAATGCCATTTTGACCTATTTTGGAGTCTCATTAGATATTAAACATCAATATTTGAAATCAAAATATTTTGTTGACGTAATAGAAAACAGCTTCCTCTTTGATTTTCAAATTACCACTTGTTTGTAGCTCAAATAGAAGGAACTCGAGTTATAACTAAAAAACTAAACCTACGTGATTATAAAGGATAATAAACATAGATTAAAACATAAGGTCTTAGTTTTTTAGTTATAACTCGAATTCTAATTGAGCTAAAAACAAGTGGTAATTTGAAAATCAAAAGGAAGCTGTTTTCAATTCTTCTTCTTTAAGTGCCATATCGAGGTCTCCCTGACGTTTTGGATCCTCTCCACTTAAACCTGTGCTGAGTGTGTTTAGCTGTTTTTACACAGATATACGGGACCTACTTTTTAACGCCGGTTCCGAACGGCTAGTTTGGAGAGGTTACTAGGCAATTATACTCTTGGTATGTTACCATTGCTTTCTAAGAGGAGGCGACTGCAAATATCTGGCGAGACTCAGTCTCAAACCAGCGTATTTTAGGCCAGCGCAGCGGCCCGACACTCTAACAACTGACCCACAATCGCCTCTGTTTTCAATTACGCCAACAAAATATTTTGATTTCAAATATTGCTGTTTACTATTTAATGGGACTCGAAAATAGGCCTTTTTCGTCATTTTGACCGATAATATCTCAAAACACTGATCGGGAAATTGCATGATAATCAGCGTATAAAAACTCTATTGGAATCTATTGTTAGGTTAAGGGGAGAAATTTTTGTTTAATTTTTGTCGAGCAGTGTTATTGTATTTCTAGAATAGATGAGTTTTGAAATTTAAAACATACTGAGCGAAATCTCTTTTCTCATTGATTATTTCCTAGGAGTACTTATGTTTAATTATATATTGTTAGTTATCCTGTAAACTACGTTATATAATAGGGAGTGTTCATTCGAAGCCTAAATTGTAAATAAATATGTAATTTTAAGCTTGGTAAGTAAAAAAATCTTGTTAAAAAAATAAAAGAAAAAAGCCCTATAAACAAATGGCCTTCACCCGCTCATTAAAGTCTCCTTGCATTATCCCGGTTAAAATCTTGAAATTATATTTTTTTCGTAGCTGACATTCAAGATAACATAGATATAGGAATCGAAATTGAAGGCTAACAGATTGCTATTTAGATTTGTTGATGATTTTTCAATTTTAAGAGTCACTAATACGAATTAGAAAAGGTTCTGAATAGAATCAACCAAATTTTAGCATAGGGAATAGAATCAACCAAATTTTAGCATAGAGAATAGAATCAACCAAATTTTAGCATAGAGAATAAGACTAATTAGTGAGGATGCGAGTCCAGGAATAAATAAAAATATTATTTCCGATAAAAGACTAAATTTATTGAAAGGATTTCTTTTTACAGTTTTTTGAAACCGACGCACATAGGGGTATTGTGCCTATTTAGCGGGCCAAAATTATTTTTAAGGGTTCTAATAAATTGAAAAGTTTTTGTTTTGCCGAGAGTAGCAGAGTTGTTGAATCACAAAGAGAAGCAAAGAGGTTGTCCTCTGCTTGATGCAAATAAACATACACACATATATATCGAGATGATATATCTGTATATATATATTATTTATTTGTTTGAGACTATAGTTTCGAAGACTTGGTCTTCATCATCAGTCTTTCTTCAATTATACATGTTTTTCATGGAGTCAATATCATATGGATATTGAAAACTTGGTGTTCCTTCGTCACTGCTGGAGTGATAGGAACTAATAAAGACATTCTATTTGGGTTCACATTCAAATATAAAAGGTTATATTTGAATGTGAACCCAAATAGAATGTCTTTATTAGTTCCTAGCCCTCCAGCAGTGACGAAGAGAACACCAAGTTTTCAATATCCATATGATATTGACTCCATGAAAAACATTTATAATTGAAGAAAGACTGATGATGAAGACCAAGTCTTCGAAACTATAGTCTCAAACAAATAAATAATATATATATACAGATATATCATCTCGATATATATGTGTGTATGTTTATTTGCATCAAGCAGAGGACAACCTCTTTGTTTCTCTTTGTGGTTCTAATAAAACTAAGAGCTTAAAATTTGGCAAGTAGCTAGAGTTTGATGATATAAAGATAGACCATTGGTCAAAAATAAAACAAAAAAAATTGAATGAGCTTCAAAAAAGAGTCAATTTTTATTCACCCATTGAGTGGGGTATCGTTGAATAGTTCTTTTAAAATCCAACTATAAATGTCATCTTGTAATTTTATCATTGCGCTAAAGCCGTCGCGACGTTTCAAGGGAGCTTTCCTCCTTCTTCAGTGTCTGGGATTGGCCATCAAATTATTCATATTACTATTTAAAATATATACATAAGGTATACAATTTTTATTATTTAGAATTTTTTTTAAATCATCTTCTAAGGCTAATTAGTTTGTACAAAAAACGAGCGAACGAGAATGGAGGGTATAATAATAAGTGGAGAGAAGGTAAAAGAAGTAAATGAGTCCCTTTATCTGGGAAGTAAAATCTCATGGGATGGAAGGACCCAAAAAGAAATTAAATCCAGAATTGCTCAAGCTAAAGTGAGGTTCAATTCCAAATCAAGTCGCTCCTATAATTTAATATTAATATTGAATACTTGCTTCAAGGCCTGCCTTAGGCCTTTTGCTAGCCAGGGGGCTTCGCTCCCTGGACCCCCACATGACTATTTTATTGTAAATTTTTAAAGTTTATTATTAGATTATAGAAAATTTAATTTTAATTAGGCTCAAAATAGGTTTTTAATAATTTCAATAGGCTGAAATTTCCTAGATTTCAAAACAATATAACAATGGGTTTTCAAATGATTTTGTTTTCTTTAAAGAATTCTACGGGCTAATTGAATTTTGGTTTTAATCTTTAAAATATTTTTTTAATGAAATTCCAAAAGCTAATTAATTCCTTTCAGTTAGTTTAGTTAGTATAGTTTTAATAATCCTTTATAATTAACTTTGAAATAAATAAATAATATTGAAATGAATGAATGAGCTCGAATACAAAAGCCAAAAGGCTTAGTTCTTTTGAAATGTCTGAGGGTCTTAAATACAATAGAAAAAAAGATGAGGTGAGATTTCCAAGGGTATTTTTAAGAAAAATGATTTTTAAATAACATATTTTATTTTAAATTAAATATTTTTCATCTATATACAGTATATAATCAAAAGCTTGGCTGAAACTTTTTTTTTCTACCCTATTAAAGACGGTTTTCAGAATTTTTTCAAAATTTTTCACCCAACCCAAAAGAAGTTAAGAATTTTTGAAAAAAATAGCTTTTTTTAAATAACCATAACTTTTTCAAAAATTTAGTTATCATGATGATTTTTTTTTAATTTTTGTACATTAAAAAAATAGTTTTTTTAAATCTTTGTTGCAGTATTAAATTCTTCTTCAATGATAATGTGGTTAGAACTATTGAGAATGAATGACACTCAAAAATCTTACAAACAGGGTTGCCAACACTTGTTTTTTTTGCTAGTTTGGTTATTTTATTTTTTGGCAAGCTATGTTGGCTGACCTGAATTTTTTTTAGTTTTTCCTGAATTTTCCAATTTTCCGGGCAATTTTTCCAATTTTTTTTTACGTATTAACCTGAATTGAACTATTACAAACATTTAAAAAAAAATAGCCAAATCGGTCCAGGCATTTGAGAGATCTGCGCTTACGAAGAAACAGAAATTCATTTTTATTATTTAGATTTAATTTTTAAGGAAGACAAATGCTCTGTACTATATATAGCCTAAAAAATAGAAAGGATCTGAGTATTATTTCAACTGTAAGCCTAGGTTGTCTTCCATCAAAGTTCATTCAAGCTGGGACGATAGGCAAAATCCTTTATAGATTTTAAATAACAAAATTTCCAAAAGAAATTATCTAATGAATAGGAAAAGAATAATTGAATTAATTATTTCGAAAGGTTTCGAGTTGAGTGACTGGCTGACACGCGGATGACTATTCATTCAACTCTCTTATTCGTTATAATAAAAACAAGGTTTTCAAATCAATGAGAGGATAATTTGGTGTCTTTTGAAAGGTTGCTGCTCAAAGTGAAATAGAAAAAAATGCTTTGTTCCTATCCTTGAAAGTGATTTTCCAAGGTGAATAGCTGATTTTGACCTTCCGGTTTAAAAGACAATCCGATGCATTCAGTTAATGATGCATTTCTGGTCCTTTGTTTATTTACGTTAATTTATAAATAATTATAATGTTTGCCAATAAATTAACATTTGCACTCTTTATATATGGTAAGGTCAAAATACATTGCACTTGATATCCGCTGAGTATAGGTATAAATAAAATATAAGTGTTTCTTCCTTTAGAACTCGCACACTCTCTTTTACCTATGGAAAATCGATTGAAACTCCATCTGCTGTGAATATTTGCAGTTTACAAAGAAGTTTCTTATACATTTTTACTTTACCATACAGGGTATGGTCAAGTATTGTAATTGTGCATGAAAAAAGTGGTTTAATCAAAATATCTCAAAAACGGCTGAAAGTATTTCGATTAAAAAAATTGAGCGAAACCATGACATTTCGGTCTACAAAAAAGCTCTAATAAGTCAACATCAAAAAATTATATTTTTCGAGATAATAATTGTTTTGTCAAAATGTCTGTTAGTTAGTTAGTCTGTGCGTTACCAAATTTGTGGACGAGCTAGCTCAAAAACTAGTGTGAATATCGAAACCAATCACACGTAGATTTGGTCCATTGAGATTAAGAGCTGATTAAATTTTGGTGCATATCGACCCAAAATTAAGGGGTTCGAGGGGGTTAAAAATTAAAATTCTAGGTCATTTGAACAAACTCAAGCAAATTTTGTATACATAATCAGTGGACCCCCAGAAGTCTACAAATGCAAAATCTAACCACTCAAAAGGGAAGGTGGGTGTAGGGTGAAAAAATGAAAATATAGGCCTTTGTACCAAACTCAACCAAATTTTGAATACATAATCAGTGGGTCCCCAGAAGTCTAAAAATGCAAAATCTAACCCCCTCCTACATGATTTTAAATAATTTTATTAAATATTAAAAATAAGTGGGGGCAAGGTTGTGTGGTAAAGTCAAGTGGATGGCCACATCAAAACATGTCAGCTTATTACTTTATCCAATGCGAAGCATGGGTAAAGTATTGTAATAATCGGTCTTGTGACAAGCGCGACTTCAAAGGGTCCTCAGGTAAAGACTACGGAACCTGGTTCGAACCATCGAACTCAATTTCAAAGACAAATTAAAACCAACCGTTTCAAATCATCATTTGAAAATCCCGCGTTGGTCATTCCCAAAATTGCAAAGATTTAATAAATAATTATATACAAATTTATAATTATTTGTAAGAGTAAAGACTTGCCCTGAATTAAGGTAAAATTAATATAACATTTTTATTAATTTTCAACTTGACTTACGTAGTCACCTCCTACATCCAACTTAACAATTTCCTAGCCAAGTGTTTCCTTTCTTCATTCGACAGTCTTCAGACAAACATATATTTAGTATAAAAATCCAATATTTTTATAATTCAATTGCTTATCAAAGCAATATTCAAATTCATCAGAAGCATTCAAATTAATATTACATCATCGTAATATCCTCAGGTCAACTCAGGTTTTATGTTACATTAAAAGCTATAGCATTAACTTTTAATCTACACCAAACACACACCTCTGAATCATCAGATAATAGAGCAGCAGCTTGATTAAATCCACAACCTTAAATATATTGTCCTGGACATCAAACAGACGCCAAGGAGCCATCTTGGACCGGTTCATCTCACTAGGAAAATATATTTCCACTAATTTGTATTTATAAATTTATTAGCTGAATTTACAACTCTGCTAATAGAATATAATCAGGTTTTCTCATATTGTATTATAATCCCATTTTATATAACACTTTTTTATATCTAATTTAATTTTAAACTGTTAATATTTTATATGCATTTCCATCCTTGTTAATTAAAAACTCTTTGCAACCAAACCTTTTGTAATTATTTGGGTACACCTTCTTACCACACACACACATTGAATCAGCAACGTGCTACAAACCACTGGGTTTTGATATATCCCCGTCGAAGTCTCATTCGTTTGCCTTAGGTCAAACCATCCCTTAGAGCTTCCGAAACATATTTGGTCCTTCGTAAGCCAAGGATAATTAAATTACTATTATCCAAATTATATAATTAATCTAATTTCAAAAAATTAATTAAAGTGTGTAGAAAGAATGGCGCCAACAAACTTGCAAAAGGCTCAAAGAAAATTAACAATTGTGGATAGTGAAATTAAGAAATTAGTTTTTAAGGAAATCAATTGTACTAATCAAGCTGAATTAATAACATTAATCATTATTTAGATTCATGTGAAAATCGCATAGAAAAACTGGAGGAAAGCATCCTGAACCTCGATAGCGACGACACCGTGGACGGATTATTGGAGCAGACGGAGGATGGCAAAGAAACCATGAGGATATTACGATGTAAAATCCAAAAGAAATTACTAGAGCTCCAAGAAGCTAAGAGTAATTTAAATTCAAATCGTGAGTCAAATTCATCTCAGAACGCATCTGTTCATTCTCTAAATACCCTTACTCATCGCCTACCCAAACTTCCTACTTTAAATTTGCCTTTATTTAACGGGGAGTTAGATACATATTTATCATTTTGGGAATCATTCAATACGAATATAGATTCAAAGCGGGATATTTCCGATTTTGATAAATTTGGTTATTTTTTGTCACTTTTGAGAGAGGAACCACTCAGGTTCGCTCAGCGATTCACTCAATCAGCGGAAAATTATCCAATCATGAGGGAAGAGTTTGAAAAAGAATACAAAAAAACATGTCAATTGGTTTATTTACATTTAGACCACATCATCAAAATTCCAAATATAAAAAAGAGAAACCACACAGAATTAAAATCCTTAGTTAATATCATTAGGTCAGAAATGCAAAATCTTACAATACTAGAGCAACCTGTAAAACATTGCGGGGTCATATTTGTAAAATTAATTCTGGACAAGCTCGATATAGAAACCTTGCAACACTGGAATATGTCGAGAGAGGATTATAGTGTACCAAATTTAGAAGAACTACTAAAATTCATAGATAAAGTTGCTAATTCTCTAACAAAAGAAGATACGCCAAGTAGGATTTATAAAAATTATAGCAGCACGGTCGAGGTATCACACGAAACTAGCTGTAAAATGTGTAAAATGCCACACAAACTATTTAGATGCCCGTCATTTTTAAAATTACCGCCAAACGAAAGGTTAGATAAGGTCAAATCATTTAAATTGTGCTTTAATTGCCTCAGCAGTCAGCATGTTTTTATGAAATGTCCGTCAAAATCGACTTGCAAAAGTTGTGGAAAACGTCATAACAGCATTTTACATCGAGATTACAAACATGTAAACTCGTCAGTAGTCAAGGGAGTAGATAAAAAGTCTTTAGATACCGCCCCGAGCGAGGGAGTCGAATCTAAAGAAGTTTTAACAGTTACTTCATTTATAGAAAAGCGTGTCGAGAATCAATCCTCACACATTTTACTAGCCACAGCGTTAGTCACAATTAAAGATAGCATAGGTAAAAAACATATAGCAAGAATACTCTTAGATTCTGGATCTCAATGCACAACCATTTCTAAGAGTTTCGCACACAAACTTAATTTACCTAGGCAATCAGCGTCTATATCAGTAGCAGGCATTGTTGCAAATCAAATTGCAAAATGTAAGCATACAATTAAATTAAAATTCACATCAGTAACAGATCAAAGTCAATCATTTAGTACAAAAGCCTTAATACTCGATAAATTAATCCATAATTTACCGGAGTATACTTTTGAAAAAACAAAATTCACATTTATAAATAATCTCAAATTAGCAGATCCAAAATTTAATGAATCCAATTCAATAGACATCGTTCTAGGTGGCAAAGAGGCCTTTGACATTTTATTTGGAGGTCAACGGATTGACAGTCCTGATAAATCACTTATAGCGATAGACACATCACTAGGTTGGGTAATAATGGGTCAATTCAATAATAATCAAAATTCATCTTTAGTACATTCAAATGTTATTATTAAAAGCCCTCCAACTGATCTTATTTCGAAAATATGGGCACTTGAAGAAACTCCCATATTAACCAAAATTCATTCAACCTGAAAATGAAATGAGTGAAGAATTATTTTGCAAGTCTATTTCAAAATTACCGAATAACAAATATTCAGCCGATTTGTTGTTTAAAGAGTATCCACCTAATCTCGGTGACTCACTAACAAACCCGACTAAACATTTAGAAAAAGATTTAAAATTAAAATCACAATATTCCATTACCTTTCATAATCACTTACAAGCAGGTCATATGAAAAGTATTTCAAATTTAAAATCAAAATCACAACAATCTTTTACTTCTCATGATTATCTACAAGCAGGTCAAATGGAAAGTATTTCAGACTTAACATTAAAATCACAATATTCTTTTGATTTTCATAATTGTTTACAAGCAGGTCATATGGAAATTATTTCAGATTTAAAATTAAAGTCATCAAAATTTTATTTTCCCCACCAAGGGATCATACGCGAATCTAGCTTAACTACTAAACTACGAATAGATTATGATGGGAGCCATTTGTATTCTAATGGTGTCTCTTTAAATCAAATTTTGTTGGCAAACACTTCAGAAGTATTGCAGCATTATAGATTAAAGACAGTCACTTTCGGATTAACAAGTGCACCCTATTCAGAAATTCGTTTTTTACATTACTTAACAGATAACCATAAACTCACGCACCATGTGGCAGCGAAAATCATCAAAGAACATCTTTATGTTGATGATTGTTTGACTGGCTTAAACTCTAAATCAGAATTAATCAAAAGTATTCAAAAATTAGTTTATTTTCTTAATACCGCAAATTTTAAATGTTACATATGGGCTAGCAATAATCAATCCATTTTATATGAATTTATGAGCTTGGTCATAATACGGTTTCAAAAACCTCCCTAGCTTCATTTTCACAATTTACTTTCATTTATTTTTCATTCATCATTATTCACATTTTGTCATCATTATATTATATATATTATCATTATAGTATTATATTATCATACATTGGATATCCGGTGAAATATTTCGGAAGACATTCTGTCATTTATTTTATTCACTTTAATTTGTCTAATCATTTTTATCAGATCACACTTTCTATTTTATTATTTCGCATAATCCATACGAGGATTATCCAACAGGTGGGAGTATGGTTCGAACCATCGAACTCAATTTCAAAGACAAATTAAAACCAACCGTTTCAAATCATCATTTGAAAATCCCGCGTTGGTCATTCCCAAAATTGCAAAGATTTAATAAATAATTATATACAAATTTATAATTATTTGTAAGAGTAAAGACTTGCCCTGAATTAAGGTAAAATTAATATAACATTTTTATTAATTTTCAACTTGACTTACGTAGTCACCTCCCACATCCAACTTAACAAACTTCCAAGCCACGTGTCCCTTTCTTCATTCAAAAGTCATCAGACAAACATATATTTTAGTATAAAAATCCAATATTTTTATAATTCAATTGCTTATCAAAGCAATATTCAAATTCATCAGAAGCATTCAAATTAATATTACATCATCGTAATATCCTCAGGTCAACTCAGGTTTTATGTTACATTAAAAGCTATAGCATTAACTTTTAATCCACACCAAACACACACCTCTGAATCATCAGATAATAGAGCAGCAGCTTGATTAAATCCACAACCTTAAATATATTGTCCTGGACATCAAACAGACGCCAAGGAGCCATCTTGGACCGGTTCATCTCACTAGGAAAATATATTTCCACTAATTTGTATTTATAAATTTATTAGCTGAATTTACAACTCTGCTAATAGAATATAATCAGGTTTTCTCATATTGTATTATAATCCCATTTTATATAACACTTTTTTATATCTAATTTAATTTTAAACTGTTAATATTTTATATGCATTTCCATCCTTGTTAATTAAAAACTCTTTGCAACCAAACCTTTTGTAATTATTTGGGTACACCTTCTTACCACACACACACATTGAATCAGCAACGTGCTACAAACCACTGGGTTTTGATATATCCCCGTCGAAGTCTCATTCCTTTTGGGTCGATATGCACCAAAATCTAATCAGCTCTTAATCAGCTCAGATCTCAGCTTCGCTCCTTTGAATCCGCTGCCGCTGCGCTGGGGATGCGTATAAATGCCGCCAAGTCTGTTGTGCTCTCGCTCGTGCCCGCGGGGAAGGACAGGAAAATCCGTGTCTGTACAGACTTCGACTTCAGGGTGGATGGTGGACGCCTGACTCCCTTGGGGGTGGGCGACTCCTTTCCCTATCTTGGAGTCCGCCTCGACAGCACGGGCATTGTCACCTCGGGGTGGTCGGTGGGACCACTGCTGGAGAGGGTGAGGGGCTGCTCCACTAAAGGCCTCACAGAAGCTGGAGATATTGCGAAACCATATAATACCCTCATCTATTCACCCTCTCGTTCTCGGAGGGAGTTCAGTCGGTCAATTGTCAGCGGCCGACAGAAAGATTCGATCTTTTGTAAGATCGATCTTAAAACTCCCCCGTGACACCCCTTTGGGTTATTTTCACTCCAAAATTAGGGATGGCGGGCTCGGGCTGCAATCCCTGGGTTCTTTTATACCTCTCCTGGTGCACAATAGGCTTAACAAAATGCGAACATCAGATTACCCAGCTGCCAGGGTGGCAGCTGAGTCTCACACGTGCACCAGGAGATTGGCATGGGCAGAACGGGTCCTCCGTAAGTTCGGCGGGGTGGAGGGGTTGGTGAGTACTGGCGCGAGAACTTACATAGCAGCGTCGACGGGAGGGATCTGGAGATGTGCGCGGGGGCAAAGCCCTCATATAATTTTATGATGCACCCGGACCCGATTAAGAACAATATCTTTATTGAACTATGTAGACTTAGGTCGGGGTCTCTTCCTTCGGCCGTTAGAACAAGTAGGGGAAGGCGGCCGGAGGGTCCACCCATGTGTAGGGCCGGGTGTAGAAAAACTGAGACGACAGGGCATATTCTCCAGTCGTGTGGGAGGACGCACGATGGAAGGCTCAGGAGGCATGATTCGGTGGTGAGACGTCTGGCTGATGAACTAATTAAAAAGGGAATGCGGGTCGAGCTCGAATATTTATATCAGAGCTCGGCCGGGAACAGGAAGCCAGACATCGTGGCGAAGGACGGGTCGGGGACGGTGTGGGTTCTGGATGTTCAGATAGTGTCAGCGCTCCTCGGACTGGGGGTTGCCCACAGAAACAAAATCAATTATTATAAGGGCAACTCCAGTCTGGTGAGCAACATTGCGGCAAGGTTTGGGGTGGGCTCGGGTTCTGTGAGAGTTGAAGCCATCACACTCTCGTGGAAGGGAGTGTGGTGGCATAAAGCGGTGCCTCCCCTTGTCGCCCTGGGAATTTCTCAGAGAACTTTATACGATATGACCTTCAGGGCGATGAGGGGTTCATTAATGAATTTTTACAGTTTCAACAGGAGAACTTATAGGGAAATCGCCATGCGATAGAAATTGTATATAAAAAAGAAAAAAAGAAAAAAAGAAATTTTTTTTGTAAATATATTATGTTAATATTCCTATAATTATGTAAATAATCCTGTAATTAATTCACCCCGATTATGTAAATATTTCTTGTTAGTGGAGGCCCCCACCTGCGTGGCCCAATAAACGAAAAATCAATGGACCAAAACTACGTGTGAAATTTGGTTTCGATATTCAAACAAGTTTTTGAGTTAGCTCGTCCACAAAAATTCGGTAACACATAGACTAACTAACAACTAGACAACCGGACAGACAGACTAACTAACAGACATTTTGACAAAACAATTATTATCTCGAAAAATATAATTTTTTCGATGTTCACTTATAAAAGCTTTTTGTAGACCGAAATGCCATGGTTTCGCTCAATTTTTTTAATCAAAATAGTTTCAGCCGTTTTTGAGATATTTCGAAAAAAAGAAGGAAAAAAACACTTTTTTCATGCACGATTACAATGCTTGACCAAACCCTGTATCTTCTTCTTCTTCGAGTGCCATACCCGAAACGGGTGTCGGCTCCTCTCCACATATACCTGTGCTGAGTGTGTTTAGTTGTTTTACACAGATATATGAGACCTACTTTTTAACGCCGGTTCCGAACGGCTAATTTGGAGAAGGTTACTAGGCAATTATACTCTTGGTAGGTTGCCATTACTTTCCAAGAGGAGGTGACTGCAAATATCTATCTGCCGAGACTCGGTCTCGAACCAGCGATCTTCGAGTCAGCGACCCAACACTCTAGCCACTGACCCACAGTCGCCCAATGGTAAAGTATGGTGTATGGTAAAGTGTATGAAAAGAAGGTAAAGTAAATAAAAAAAGTGTTCGATGAATTGAGAAACCTCCTCCTTACTTTGCGCACCATACAGGGTCAAGTATTGTAATCGTGCATGAAAAAAAGTGTTTTTTTTACTTATTTTTTTCGAAATAATATTACTCAAAAACGGCCTGAAATCCGCTTTTGATTTAAAAATTGAGCGAAATATCCGTGCATTTTCTCTCACAAAAAGCTCTAATATCGTGAACATCGAAAAAATTATATTTTTCGAGGAATAATCATTGTTTTGTCAAAATGTCTATTAGTTAGTCTGGCTGTCTCTGGCTGTCTCGTTATCCGTTAGTCTGTCGCGGCTGTCCGTTCGTCTGTGCGTTACCAAATTTTTGTGGACGAGCTAGCTCAAAAAATCCAAGGGGTAGAATATCGAAACCACATTTCACACGTAGTTTTGACCCATTGAGATTAAGAGCTGATTAGATTTTTGAAGATTGCATATCAACTCCAAAATTAAGGGGGGTGGAGAGGGGGTTAAAAATTAAAAATCTAGGCCATTTACCAAACTCAACCAAATTTTGTATAGATAATCAATCAGTGGACCCCCAGAAGTCTAAAAATGCAAAATCTAACCGTCCAAAATGGGGTGGGGGTGTAGGGTCAAACAATGAAAATTTTGGCCTTTTACCAAACTCAACCAAATTTTGTATACATAATCAGTGGGACACCTATAAAAATGCAAAAACTAACCCCCTTTACATGATTATAATTAATTTTAGGGGCCAGTTTGTATAGTAAAGTCAATTGGATGGCCACATCAGAACAAGTCAGCTTATTTTGAAGTCGATTAATAAGGAGAAATCAATGAGCTTGTCCTCTGATTGATGCAATAAAACATATATAAATAATGAATTTAAATATATACATATGAATCTAATTGCCGAGAAACTTTAGTTTGGAAGATTTAAACCTTCATCATCAGTGTTTTTAACAAAATTCAAAAACAAAAAAAAAAAAAAAGTTATAATTTCATTTCGTCGAAATCTTTTTTTTGCTGTATGTTCAGTGATAATTTTTTACCACGTGGACCGATTTCGATTGTTGTTTTTATTGGAAAAAGGGGTCCCGTGAATTTGGCCAAGTTCTGATGATATGATCAATGACAAAATAACGGAGCTTCTCAATTCTTATGACTGGATCAAAGTAGTCGCACATTCTTACATAGGTAAACATCAGCTTCCGGTATTTCTATTTTAGCCAAAAATCTGGTTATTTTTCTTGCAGCCTCTAGATAGCTTAAGTTTCAAATTTCAAGGCTCTGTGACTTTCCGAAGACGAGATATGAACGATTAAAATATTTATTTTACGACATTCCTAATTTACACCCCCTTCCTTTTTTTCAATTGAATTAAAAATTTGACACAACTAACGACTCATGACACTGGATAAAAAACACAAATTTTTAAAAAAGTCGTTCGAATCATTTTTGACAAAATAAAAAAAAAACGAAAAACCTTTCATATAAATGTCTAGTTCCGGTGTTCCGATTTCACACAAAAGCTTGAAGATTGTACTTCTTCTAGCCTATGTAGAGCTTAAGTTTGGAATTTCGCAGCTCTGAGACTTATGGTTGCGAAACGGAGTGGGGGTACATATGTACGCACAGACCAATGGATTTTTGGCCCCTTTTTGGCCTCTGGGGACCACAATTTCCGGTTTTATGTCCTAAATAGGATTTCCAATTATTAAGGGCATCGAATCAATTCCTTCAACCTAGAACTTACAAAATGAAATTAACTTTTTTCATCTCTGAGATACAAGCTCTCAGAGAGTGAGGACCCAGACAGGACATCACAATATTTCCGCATTATATTCTATGAATATAAATGTGAAAGTAAAAAGGACCTTGCAAACCAATACGCCACTTTTTTGCCTCTGGGGACCACAATTTCCGGTTTTATGTCCTAAATCGGATTTCCAATTATTAAGGGCATCCAATCGATTCCTTCAACCTAGAACTTACAAAATAAAATTAACTTTTTCATCTCTGAGATCAAGCTCTCAGAGAGTGAGGACCCAGACAGGGCATCACAATACTTCACATTATATTCTATGAATATAAATGTGAAAGTAAAAAGGACTCCTGCAAACCAATAAAGCCCTTTTTCTCTGGGGACCACAATTTTCAGTTTTATGTCCTAAATCGGATTTCCAATTATTAAGGGGCATCGAGATCAACCTAGAACTTACAAAATGAAATTAACTTTTTCATCTCTGAGATACAAGCTCTCAGAAGAGTGAGGACCCAGGCAGGACATCACAATACTTCCACATTATATTCTATGAATATAAATGTGAAAGTAAAAAGGACCTTGCAAACCAATAAGAGATTTTTATACTAATGTCTATAATGATATCAAAATATTGTATTATTGTATATTAACGAGAAATCTTAAAGAACTGGCGAAATTAATCCATTTACACAATATAAATAAAAGGAAATAATGAACCCAAAACAATCTAAAAAGCAATATAAAGGAATTTTGAAAATTACACACGATGATAATTTTGATACCCCCATAGTTTTTCACCTTGTCGTGGTGGTGGGGCTTGTGTGCTTCAATGAGTATTTGGGCTATGCCGGCAGTAGCGTAGCTACTGGTGACCTCCCAAGCCAGACGAGGCTGAAATACAGAGCCAGACAGAAAAACCTGAGTACTCCGGAGTTAGAGGGTTTAGGAGTTAGGTTATGACACGCAGTAAAAAAAAACGAAAGCTCATATGCTAATAAAGAAAAAAGCCGGACGAGGATTTGAGGACAACGACCAATGCGAGACAACAGAAAAAAACGGTTATGGAGAAATAATTTCACAAAATTCACCATGGAACATCACCTCGTGGAATGGAAGGGATCACGAAATTGCTGAATTGAACAACTTAAGATAGACTTCTGTGCTGTATCCGAAACCAAGAAAAAGGCAAGGGAACGATCTGTATGGAAAACTATATTTTGACATATTCTGGAAAAAGAAAAACATGAAAGAGCTCATGCGGGAGTGGGAATTCTTATTAATAAAAAATTTATGAACAACATCGACAATATAGATTATATAAGTGAAAGAATCATTTTAGTGTCATTGAAATTTCCAAAAGCATTATGAATTTATCTATTAAGTGTCTATGCTCCTGATATATCTAAACCCAAAGAACAAAGAGAGGAATTCTATGAAGATCTTCAGAACGTAATATCTAAAATACCTAAAGATGCGCTCTAATTATGATGGGAGACGTGAATGCTAGAGTTGGTGACAAACCTGTACCAGGAGTAAAACAACGTTTTAATGAAAGGGTAACGAATGATAATGGAGAACTTTTGACAAATTTCTGCTCTATAAACTCATTGCGAATAAATAACACCTATTTCAAGCATAAACCTAATCATAAAACAACATGGAATAACAGCAGAGGTCAACACTCTACAATTGATTACGTTATTACTAATAGGAACACATCCATCAATAAGACTATCGATGTTAGAGCATTCGATGCAGTAGATATTGGAAGTGACCGCCAAACTTGTGATTGCGAAAATTCGTGCTTCTGCCCAGACGTGAAGACCCAAACCAGTTTCGTTTCAAAATTCAACACTTAGAAGCCTTCGAAAACAGCACAAAATATCTTTTATAATAAAAGGCTATCACAGAACTTGGCGAATTAATGATGGGGCCAGATGATCCTCCCGACGCCATCTGGGAGAAAAATTCAGATATCTATTAATAAAACTGCAGAAGAAGCCCTCGGGAAGCGCACGGTTAATATAAACGACGTCGAGAAATCAACGCCCTGGTTCACTCAGAAGTAAAAAAGATCTTGCGCAAAGAAAAAGAAGAGCATATCTGGAATATAAAGCCAATCCATCCACTGAAAAAAGATCATATGGTGAAGTACGGAATGAAGTAAATGCTAGAATAAGGAAAATCAAAGAAGGTTTTTGGGAAAGCTTCACAGCAGACATGGAGCATGACATATATGGAGCTCAAAAAAAGTATAGAAAAATGATAAAGAAAAATAAAAAAGAGATGAATGAATTTGTTGGTAACAACAAAATCAGAATAGAAGAATGGGAAGATTTCTTCAGTGATCTTTACACGGAAACTTTATATGCCCTAATGTCGAACCTTTAACTTATAATATTGACGACATATTCTTTTCTGCAGAAGAAATGAAAAAGTAAAAACTCTGAAAAAATAGAAAATCCCCGGGCCTGACAACATATCCAATGAGATGTTAAAGTATGGTGGTGGCGAGCTTGTCCTGAAAGATCACCCAAATGTTTCAGAACATCTTGACTCAATGTGAAATCCTAAGTCCTGGAAAAGGCTTAATAATTCCTATATTTAAGAAAGGTAGTAAAGCAGACCTTAACCAACTATCGTGGTATAACTTTACTAAATACTATTCTAAAGCTCTTTACTAAAATTATCTTAAACAAACTGCTGGACTACATTAAACCGAAAGAGGAACAACACGGGGTTTTGAAAGAACCCGCTCAACAACTGACGCTATATTTATTATAAGACAAATAGTTGAAAAAAAAATCAATCGAATTCAACAACCCGGCATACTTATGTTTCATTGATCTTAAAAAAAGTTTTTGATCGGGTAAAATTAGAAGATATAATAGGTTGTCTCGGAGAAGAGAGGTTCTAGAAGATTAATTAGGATAATAAAAGATCTAAACACAAATACAAGAGCAAAAATAAAATCGAATAACCAGATATCGGGATCTATTTCAATAACAAATTAATTGAGGCAGGGCGATTCGTTAAGCCCTTTGCTCTTCAATCATTTATGGATAAAATTTTGGCATATTTGACGACCCATCTTGGATTACAAAATGGGGAAAACTCCATACAGGCTGTGTGCTATGCTCATGATGACGTGGTTTTGGTGTCGGACAGCGAGCAAAATCTGCAAACTCTCTTGTCTCAATTCGATCAAGTGCAGAAAGATTAAATGTGGAAATATCCATTGAAAAAACAAAATGTATTGTGATAGCGAAAGAACACCTTAGCTGTGAAATTAAACTTAAAAAAATACAACAATAGATCAAGTTGAAAAATTTAACTATTTGGGAGCCGAGATTTCGGCGCACAGAGATCTCCTGGCCAAGAGGTTAAAACCCAGTAACAAGGCTAGGATAGCTGGATGTCTATATGGTTTGGTCTGGAAAAGCAAATATATGTCCTTAAAAAAGCAAGAAATTGCAATTTATAAGACCTGCGTACGTGCCAGTGTTGACATATGCAGCAGAAACAGAGCATCAACAATTACCACCCAACAACTACTCCGAACAACAGAAGATGAAATAATAAAGAATATGCAAGGAAAAGCAATTAAAGGATGATCACAGCAATGATCTAAGGGAACTAAGCGGAATCCAGGATATAGTGGAATGGATCGATGTGAAAAGAAGAGGATGGGGGAACATGTGGAACGAATGACGAATAGCCGCCTTGCAAAAATCGTGAAGGAAAATCGCCCACGTGGAACACGGAGCAGAAGACGGCCGAAAAAAGATGGAAGGATGTCGCAGCGAAAACTAACGTCTTTATTCTTTTTTCTTATTGGAAGAACAGGCTAAAGCCTATGAAGATGAAGAAGAAGAAGAAGATAATTTTGATAATATAATCGAATTTTTAAAAATGATAAAACTTTATATGTATTTAAATAAGCTCATTTTAATTTAAAGACCAGCTGCCCCGACAACTTATAAATTAAATAATAATATTTTAAGAGATAGCTCACAATACACGGATCATTTTTTTATTTTTCGACTTTATAAAAAATTGTAATCTCTCCAAAATAATCATTCGTATGATTTTTGATCTTCTAGAAAATTAATGCATAAAACTTTTAAATTTCAAGTTTGTATCTTATTTAGTTTACTAGCTACAATACTTGACGGACCGACGGACAGACAGATATTTTAGCGTCAAAGGGTCCCGTTTTACTTTTGAACGGAACCTTAAAAATTGATATTTTTGAGTGGATTCGATACTCTTGGGAATGAATTATAAATTAATCTAAAGCTTTCATTTTAATGAAATTTTATAAATACATTAAATATTATTTATAGACTTCTAGCAAAGTCGAAATAATATATTAGGGAAGGATGACATAATTAGCGACAAGGAGTTTGTTAGCTGAGCTATATAAATACTTGTTGTGCAATATAGGGTTACATTTAACCGAACTAATGATGCGTTATAAAACCTAAATAGAAAAAAAATCTCTCTCTATATAGAACGTAATCCCAAAATAAATTTTCTCGTATATAAATTGTTTTTCTATATAATGGATACTCTAACAAGATCTTGTTAGGTCTTCGGATTTCCTCTTGATGATCATCTATAAAAAAAAAACTCCATATGAAATGAAGAAGATGACGTTTGTTGACTGTAATGGCTCTGTCCTAAAATAATCCCAATTTATTTTTATTATCTAATGCGTTAATAAAATGAATCCGAAAATAACAAGTGTTCTTTAGAAATAATCCAGAAAAGAGAAAATCCCACCAAAAATATAAATGTGAAAAAGGTGCCAAGCGGCCAAATTCGGTACAAACGACGTTCGTTCCTGCCTAACCCTTTGAGGTAGACAAATGCATATAATTAAAGTACCTACAGTATATTTCAATCAGAAAAGTTAATATGAGAGAAATTTCTAAAATCTATAGTTAAGAGTTATGTAAATGTAAATATTTTTCAATATAAAAATTCAAGCCCAATGAATTGACCAGGTAATTTTTTGAATCAAAAAATATGGAATTTGGTTGATAATACGGATATCAACAAACAATTTCACATGCTATCATAAGGAGCACCGTTTATCCAAAAGCGCTTTTATTTTTGTAAAGTAATGTTATATTTAATTTGAATGTTTAATCCTCTTCTATATGCCTTCTAATCAAGCTGCCTGGGTTTAAGCCCGATTCGCTCCAAATATTTGAATCGGATATAATCTGATTCTTTCAGGGGAAGGCAATGGGAAACCACCCATGTGAAAAATTTCGTCTGGAAATTTACAATGGAGAGAATACTCTCCACAGTAATCGTCGAGTATCGGAATCGAATATGGCACTTGAAGAAGAAGAAGAATCGTCTCTAGATATTTAAATAGTCATCGGAGCTAATTATAGATAATGAACTTAATTTTAGTAAATTAAAATATCAAAATGTTTCTTCATTAGAGTTTTTGAATATGTAGAATATCTAAGCCTCTAGAGCAGGATTTATCTAACTTTCCACATAAATTTCACCATCACTGCCTAACCCTTTGAGTCACATAAATTTATATTATGATCTTTATTAAACAAGATTTCATTTCCAACAGAAAAGTTCATATAAGTAAAATGTCTAAGATCAATAGTTTGCGCGTTAAAAAATATTCCAATATTGTAGAGTGGATGGACTTGAATCAATGACAAATAAGGTGTCTGATGGCGAGACATCCTCTGGATATAACAGACCAAAATAATTATAAATGAGCAAAGAAATCGATCTTATTTTATCGATTTCATCTATCTGAAGGTTCACAGTATGTCTATTATATAAGAAAATAGTATTTTGATTAAGAATTTTGTAGTTTAAAAGAAATTGTATGAAAAGATTCAATTTCTTCTCTCCGGGAGCGAATCAACTAAAAATGGCCAACAGTTTTATTTTTTTCTCATTAGATATTTATTCAAATCTATTGAAATTATCATATCTCTGTGTTATCACCATTTATTTTTTATATCAAATAATTATTATTAGGAAAAGGGTAGTTTATTTGAAGTCCAATTTGAAAAAACCTTATTAACTCCGTTGAAAAATTTTTAAAAAATATGAAATTAATAGATATAATAAAACAATTAATTCTGATATCATTTTAATACTATTTTGAACGAAATCGATTGTTTAGTTTTTGAGAAAATTGTCAAAAACCTCGAAAACCGTCTATGAAAGGACGTTTTAGAAACGATTTTAAAATTCACCTCCATGTCACAAGTCAATGTTTCGTTTCATATGACTTTTTAAACTTTTTTAAAACTCATCTTGTGGCTTCAAAAATCATCGTTTATTTGACGGTTCAGATGGTTTTTGACGATTTTCTCGAAAAGTACTCAAATCGATTTTGTTCAAAATAGTATTAAATGATTCATAATTAATTGTTTTATAAAATCTAATAAATTGATATTTTTTAAAAATTAAAAATTAAAAATTTCAACGGAGTTATTAGCGTTTTCTCAAATTAGCACTTCAAATAAACTAACCTGATAAAATACAAATTTCCTAATAATAATTATTTGATATAAAAAATAAATGCTGATAACACACAGATATGAAATTTCAATAGATTTGAATTAATATCTAATGAGAAAAAAAATAAAACTGTTGCCCATTTTTAGTTGATTCGCTCCCGGAGAGAAGAAATTGAATCTTTTCATACAATTTCTTTTAAACTACGAAATTCTTAATCAAAATACTATTTTCTTATATAATAGACATACTGTGAACCTTCAGATAGATGAAATCGATAAAATAAGATCGATTTCTTTCTAATTTATAATTATTTTGGTCTGTTATATCCAGAGGTTGGGTTGCAAGTCACCCGGCATCAGCGAGTCATTTGTTACGGTTGTCTAGGTTTTTATCATTTTCTTAAAAACTAATCAATAAATTTCGTTCAAAATTGAGTTTAATCATTAATTATCGATTGTTTTATGATATTTATTAATTTCATATTTTTAAAAATTCTTCCAAATGAGTGTTTTTTGATATCAAAAAACATAAAAGAAAATATTTCATATAATATGAAATTTAAATAGATTTAAATCTATAATATTGAATATGAAATGTGGAAAAAATTAAACCCTTTTGCCATTTCTAGTCGACTCAGCTGCCCCAGTGAAGAAACTGAATCTTTTCATAAAATTTCATTTAAACTACAAAATTCTTAATTGAAATGCTATTTTCTTATATCAAAATGATTACGTGTACTTCTCTTTAAATTAAATCGATAAAATAAAATCGTTTCTTTCTCATTTATAAATCTGTTTTATGGGGAGATTGAGACAGTCTCTCGGCATCGGGATCACGTTATTCCATTAAGCCCATTCAATATACCTTAGTGTAATATCTTTTAATATATTTAAATGTGAGAATATTTACTATAATAAATAAATAAATAATTTAAATATTCGATCATATGTATTGTTTATAAACATTCGTAGGTTTGGCAACCAGCCTTCAACCAAGAATCGTATATTCGTACATTTATTGAATAATTAAAAAAGTGAGAATTTATTTACACATAAAAATTAAAAAAAAATTTAATTATATTTTCTTTTGTAAACACAAACTTCTGATGATGGGCTAAAAACCCGAAATATATATGGAATATTAAATAAAACTCCAAAAACATAATTAAAATAAAATTGAAATTATTTAATTTTTTTTTACTTGTGAAACACCACTATAACCCTTTAAAAACTCCTGTGTTTAAGTTTAATATGTTCTACTATAAACCAACACCGCTTTCCCTAATTGTTATTGTTAGTTAGTCTGTTAGTCTGTTCGTTACCAAATTTCTGTGGACGAGCTAGCTCAAAAACTAGTGTGAATATCAAAACCAAATTTCACATGAAGTTTTGGTGCATTGAGATTAAGAGCTAATTAGATATTGGTGCATATCGGCCTAAAATTAGTGGGGTTGGAGGGGGTGTTAAAAAATAAAAATCTTGGCCATTATACCAAACTCAACCAAATTTTGTATACATAATCTGTGGGCCCCCAGAAGTCTAAAAATGCAAAAATCAACTGCCCAAAATGAGGGGGGTCTCAAAAAATGAAAATATAGTCCCTTGTACCAAACTCAAGTAAATTGTGTATAACATAATACGAGTGCTCCCAGAAGACTAAAAATTTATTTTTTTAATTATTTTTCAAAATAAAACAAAAACAATAAAAAACTTAATCGAGATTTGAATTACTTTCGAGTAATTTTAATTTATATATATATTAATATTTTTTTGTTTATATGTTTATACACAACCCCTGTTATTTATTCTTTCAATGTAAGTAAACATGAAAAATAAATTTCCATTTGAATGAATGATCTTAACTAAATCGATAGGCGGATATCAAGAAAGATGGAAGCCACTCACTTTATTACACATGGGGAATCAATGAACCACTCCTATATGAAACCCTTCAATTGAATGGACAAGAAAAGAAAAATTGCATTTTGCAAAAGTGCTTATATTTATGACCTCTTTATTACTACCGATAGGTCAAAAATAAAGTTATTGAGCACTTAATTGTAAAAAGAGAGGGGGATATAAACAGCAGTGGCATTTGATATTTTTATGCGCTTTAGTATTTTAATGCACAACAAATTCAATAGATTTATTCTTGTAGCGTTTTCTGTCGGAATTCCCTGTTTTTTGAACAAGGGTGGTGACGTCATTAATCTTTAGCATTATATTTATTTAGGTTTCCAAGGCAACCGTACGAGGCAGAGTGCAGTGAATTGTCAAAGAAAAAACGTTAAGTTTATCACTTTTATAAAGAATAAATTAATAAATCACTAGCTAATAAGACTTAGGAATTCGGGATAATACGTGGATGAAAAGACCTCTCAATAAAGAAATTGTTAATGAAATCACTTTTTGAAGTCGGTGCTAAACAAACTACATAAGCGAGATTACGCGATGTTGTTTTCATTACACGCCAAACGTACTAAGTAAGATCTGTCGAGTGCGATTCATAAAATGTATATGTTTGGAACCGACTTCAACGGGTGACTAAGGTACTGATTTGTTCAGGTATTTTATTCCCTCTCACCCCGACTTTTCTAATGTAAATAATTCAGACACCGTTATGTATTAATAGGATATGGTTCGAAAAGAAAATCAAAAAAAGTTATCTGTCACATGTATGGATTTGAACCCCTTGAACCCCACCTACCTACGCCGCTGGTCATAGGATAACTTATCGAATGGTTGTAGTTAATAAGGTGAAACTAAGCGAACATACGAGTATTTGTATTAATGAACTGTATCTCTGTGCCAAGTCTCAACTTTCTAGCTTAAACCCATTGCTGACAAAAAATTGGCATACCACTCAAATTTGCGGAGAGCTTACCTTGTTGTGAAAAAGTTTTCACTATTTTCTTCAATTTTAATAATAAAATAAATTATTTTTATACACCATTTTATAATAATCTGAAAACAAAAAATGATTATGTGATGTTGCAATAGAGGTAAAAGCTGCCCCCAAATTTAACAATATTCGAATTATTGGTTAAATCTATTCTTAACGGTTCAATAAACAAACCGCGCAATTGGCAATAGGCTTAATATTTTATTCTGGTGATTAAGTCATCAATACAAAGCCAGTTTGATAAAAAAAAACGAAGAAAATTTAATAACTGAAAAATCAATCAACTGAGTAAATAGCATATGTTTCGAAGCTCTGCAATATGTTAACCAATAAATCGGCTTTTTAAAAAAATGTAAAAAAAGAAAAAGTAATAATTTTTTTTGTGTGCTGAGAGAATTTAAATTACTATTTTTTTTTTTCATGAAAGCACATTTTTTTAAAATCTTTACACTTTATAGGTAGGTATAGATTTATGTTCTATTTTGGTTTTGTAATCTTTTCATTATAACAATGTTTTGAGAGTTGTATTGTACATTGTTATACCTAAGTATCATTGTTTTTATTTAATTCATAATCTAGTTTATAACATAACCTACATATTTTCACAGCATATGCTCCTTAAATCAACTACTTCATTAATTTTTAATAAATGACTGATTTAAAAAGATAGTGTACCAAAAAAGTTGTAGTCTCAGGCGGACTCTTCTTGCATCGTGAAAAGAAGAAGAATAGAAAGAAATTTTAGAGATTGAAGGCACCGGATCTTGAAAGATTGGTTATACAGAGTGAGGCAGACCAAGTGTTACCAATTGAAAATGCTATAACATTTTTATTTATTCATATATTTATTTGATTTCTTTTTTATAATATCAAAAATCGTTCATATTTCATAAATTTTTGCACATTTTTTGATATAACCATCTATAGCACGGATGATTGCGTGAAGTTTGGTGAAGATCGTATTGTCCACTGAGGGGAAGTGAGCCTGCGGAATATATACTACCATTCTAGGCGGCGAAGTCTGGCGTTCAAACTGCCCACATTTTGGTATTTTTTGGTAGACACTTTGGCTTCCAACATAATCCAATGCGGCCAATGCTACAAGATGAAATCTCCAGGTCTTGTGCCAACTTTCTTGAACTCTGCTTGAGATTTCTGCGAATTTGATTCTTCAACTTCCGAACCATTTCCGGGGAAGTTGCTATTCGTTTTCGGCCACTTTTTGCGATTCTACCAATATCGTTGTAACGAACTATGACACAATACACGGACATTTTGTTCATATCGAGGTGTTTGAGCTCCCTAACGCTAGCTGGTTGTGACTTTCCATCCAAATACATGTGTCTGGATTTCGGTAATCACAATAACTAAAGAACTCAAAGAAGCAGAAAGTACCCAGAAACATTTGTACCAAAATGTTTGTTTATTAAACGCTGAGAAGTGATTAGATTTTGGGCTCTCTAGCTTTAGAACTTCCAGTTCAAAAATGGAAAAAACATAATTTTTTCATTGATTTTATTGATATTTTAAGACCATGATATAATATAGGTATAAAAAGCGTACTGGGTCTTTATATTTGGTATACCTTTAAACCTATATATAATATCGTATTTATATCTTTAATTGCATCAAGCAGAGGACATCAGAACCTCATCGATTTCTCTATATGAATCAAAAACTCTGCTATTCTCGGCAAAACAAAATCTTTCAAATGAAAGATTGTTTTATTAACTTCATTTATAGCATGTGAATTTGTGTTCTATCCTTATAAAAATGATAGAGAAAATAAAGTGCAAAAGCTTTAATTTCACAGGTAATGTATATAGGATGTAGATAATAATTTTCGATAAAGTCCATTAAAATTAAATTTATATCAACGAAATGTATATAATATATAATTGGTGTAATAATATAAATAGAACATATTACTCATCACAAATTTTATAGAACACACTAATTAGTTTTCATTAGTGAATGAAAATTTAAATGATGAAAATGGAGATCCCCTTCCACTAATTGTATATTATAATTATTATAAGTAATTATTTTCTATGCAGTTTGTTTACGCCAATTAGCGAAGAATAAATTAAAATATATAAATAGATATTATCTCATATACTGTAGTTTTACATAAATAATTAGTTAATGTGAAAACTACTCAGGTCTAGCAATTATCCTCGATCTATTGTTGAGAAATGTCTTAGAACAGTGATTCCCAAAGTTGTTTGTACCACGACCCATCTAAAAAAAATTTCAATGTTCGAGACTCATCTTATACAAAAACCATATACATACTACACTGATCAAAAAGTACCCGGAATTTGTCAATAAAACGAACCGCCCTTGAGATATTGTCAAAATCGTCTTGCGACTATCTTTCTATCAGTTTCAGGGGCCACCTAATATCCGCTCACGACCCGCAGTTTGGGAACCACTGTCTTAGAATAACTAGAAATAGAATTAATAATAACACAACAAACAATAGTAAAAATTGGACATTTTATAGATTTCCGTACCTCAAGGGCTTTTCGCCGAAAATTGGTTCCTTGTTGAAACAAAGCAACCGCAAGCTAGTGTACTATAATTTATCTCAAGTTAAAATGTTATACATTGGACTTAAAGATAAAGTGGTGAATTATGATAAATCCGGCCTTGTTTATAGGGGGAGGAGGGGATACCTTGTTCTTCTGGGAAGTCTTACATTGGACAGACAAGGTAAAAGTTCAAGACAAAAATTGGACAACATAGAAAGGGCCTGAAAATCATAATAAAAGCAACAAATTATTAATTTAACAAGTTCAAATGTTCACTAGCTCTTAAAGGGCCCATACACTGTCAAACAAATTATGCAACAAAGCGATGCACAAACGCGTTGCGCAAACGCTCCCGTATTGCAAAAGATTTCAAACATTTGCGCAATGCATCAAACACTACCATACACTGTCAAACAATTGCGTAACAGCCTGTGTTGCGCAATTTGTTTGAAATTCAATTCCCGGACGACTGAAAGTCAAATTTAACAAATAAATAACCACAGTGGTGTACCTACAACTTTTACCTCACGGGGCGGTCTCCAATTTGCCGCCCTTTCTAAGTCAATCAAATGGTGGTTTTTATAAATAAATAATTGTAATTGAGACAAACTATAGGTGGGTCATTTTTTAACTTTTGAATATTTTGGGGGATTTTTAAATTAGCCAGTAATGAAGGAGATATAATTAAAGATAATATTTTCTACCCTAAATTGATTTGACGACGAGGAAAAATATTCGAAATCATATAGGTAGTAATTCATAATTCGCGGAAATCGAATAGTAAACATATGAAGTGAACAAATTGTTTTTTACAACCATAACTAAATACAGGCCAGAGGCATAAAGATCTACCATATTTTGAAGGTATAAAAAAATGAAAAATTTAACTGGAAAAAACTGAATATATTTTAGAAACGAACATAATTTTTTTTTAATGTATTTTAAACATTATATCAGACAAAAAATGGGGGGGGGGGGGTTTAAAAATAAAAATTCTAGTCCTTGCTAACAAACTCAACCAAATTTTGTAAACATATTCTCTGGACCCCCATCAGAAGGCTAGTAATTCAAAAATTAACCACCCAAAATGGGGAGGTGAGGGTCAAAAATGAAAATTCTAGCTCTTTCGACCAAACTATGTATACAAAATTTGGTTGAGTTTAGTCGAAAGAGCTAGAATTTTCATTTTTGACCCAGCCCTCCCCCATTTTGGGTGGTTAGTTTTTGCATTACTAGCCTTCTGGGGGTCCACTGAATATATATACAAAATTTGTTTGAGTTTGATCAAAAGGGCTAGAATGTTCAATTTTGACCACTCCCCCCTCACCTTACAGGGTATGGTCAAGTATTGTAATCGTGCATGAAAAAAGTTGTTTTTTTCTTTTTTTTTTCCAAATATCTCAAAAACGGCTGAAACTATTTCGATTAAAAGAATTGAGCGAAACCATGGCATTTCGCTCTACAAAAAAGCCCTAATAAGTGAACATCGAAAAAATTATATTTTTCGAAATAATAATTGTTTTGTCAAAATGTCTGTTAGTCTGTTAGTTAGTCTGTGCCTTACCAAATTTTGTGGACGAGCTAGCTCAAAAACTAGTGTGAATATCGAAACCAAATTTCACACGTAGTTTTGGTCCATTGAGATTAAGAGATGATTAGATTTTGGTGCATATCGACCCAAAATTAAGGGGGCTGGAGGGGGGTTAAAAATTAAAAATCTAGGCCATTTGACCAAACTCAACCAAATTTTGTATACATAATCAGTGGGACCCCAGAAGTCTAAAAATGCAAAAACTAACCTCCCAAAATGGGGAGGAGGAGGGGGGGGTAAAAATTAAAAACCTAGGCCGTTTGAGCAAACTCAACCAAATTCATGTATACATAATCAGTGGGATCCCAGAAGTCTAAAAAGCAAAAACTAACCCACCTCCTCTACATGATTTTAAATAATTTTATTAAATATAAGTGAGGGGCCAGGTTGTAATAGTAAAGTCAAGTGGATGGCCACATCAGAACACGTCAGCTTATTTTTGTCTGATATAATGTTTAAAATACATTTAAAAAAAAATTATGTTCTTTTCTAAAATATATTCATTTTTTTTTCTAGTTAAATTTTTTCATTTTTTATACCTCTTCAAAATGTGGTAGATCTTTATGCCCCACCCTGTATAAAAATTGCCGCCCCAAAATATGTGCCGCCCGGTGCAGAGCGGGCCCCCCCCCCTAGGTACGCCACTGAATAACCATCTTTAATAAACTTATTAAATTTTCATTTTAAATTGAATTGAGGCTTTGGGCTTAAAACTTGAGTAGAGTTTGTAAAAATACAACTTTTTACAAAATTCAGAAAAACTTTTTGTTTCTAATTGAAATTGTTACAGTCTAAGCAATTGAATTTTAAATTAATTACAAGGGACATTTTATGATGAAGATTTGTGTATATTTGACTCAAATTTAGTAGCTCTTGGTGAAAAAACAGCTTATTTATATATAGTTTAGAGCAGTGTTTCTCAACCTTTTTTCGTTGACGGCACACTAAGAATATCTGGAATCATTTACGGCACACCTAAATAAAAATAAATAAATAAAGTAATTACAAATACTATTTCAAAGTTACAAAACCAGTGCAATTTTAATTATTTGTCAAAAACGCTCGCAGCACATTTGACAATCTCTCAGAACAACTATTTTTTTCATATTATTGTCTGAATTTTATTGAAGTCGAATTAAATATTTGCTCTCTCTATAACGAGTTTAATTTTGATCCAAGAGCAAAAGGCCATTCCTAGAATAATGGAAATTAAAAATTAAATCTTTAATAGTCTGAGCTGGTCTTGACTTGCATTTCCTTCACTATAAAGGATGAAGTTAGATAATTCTATCCACACCCTTTTTAATTATTTTCCTCGATCGGGTTCTAATGAAAGAATCCCTCCCTGCACATTTATTAATTAAGAAAACAAGTGAAGATATTTGCAAGACTCGGATTGCTAGTATGCTGTAGTAATTAATATTAAACTTAAATATAAATTGTTTATTTATGCCTATATTATATTATGACTTCGCATTAAAATCTCAATAAATTTTTTCTATTTTGCATTTTTGAACCGGAACTTTTAAAACTAGATCAGTGTTTCTCAACCTTTTTTTGGTTGACGCGTTGACGGCACACTAAAAATATGGTATCTGGAATCATTTGCGGCACTCATGAATATAAAAAAATGTAAAAGTTGTATGATACAAAAATAAAAAAAATAAAAAAATATAATACTATTTCAAAGTTACAAAACCCATGCAATTTTAATTATTTGTCAAAAAGCCTCGAGGCACACAGGTTGAGAAACACTGAAGAGTATAATTTAGCTTATTGGGAACCAAATTAAATATGATAAATTTTGAATTTTTTCTGAATTGTAGATTTTTTCATTTAGAAGTTATAAATCTAGTGAGGACAAAATTTAATCAAATCATAGTGGAAATATAATCATATTATCACGGTAAAGAACTTTCTATTAACTTCCGTTTTCAAGTAGCCATGGGTACCGCAATCTTATCACACGAGCTTTTGGTGCGTGCCTTCGGCACGCCCTCGAAACTCAGCCCTCCGGGTTGGTGGCCTGGCGGGCGGCGTCTCGGTCCAAAAATTGTATTCCTTTTAAAAAACCACACTCCAAATGTATACCTGTAAACTCCCGAAAATACATAGTCTCTTAAAAGTTTCGCCTCATTTTTGCCCTGACAGCTACAGAAATGAGGCTCTAGATATGAATCTGGAAGTATTTTTTTTTCTATAATCTACAGCATTGTGATATTTTTTGTGTGAAAATAGATTTATTTAAATAAGTGGGATCGTGTGAGGAGGAGAATTATATTATATCATTTTTTTTTAAATTTCGGATCGATAATCGATATAAGGCTCCAAATATTTAAAAGAGATCAGGTGTTGTTTGTATGACAGGCTGCTCCATCCAGTATTGCCATGACAAACTCATATGGGCATGCGTGTCTTAAGTCGTTCAATTTTGTAAAAATCAAAAAATAAGGATAACAAAATTTAGATTTTTAAAAAATTATAAAAAAGTGGCAAATTATTAAAAAATAAACAAATAAAATATAAAATATAAATCAAATAAGATGTGATTAATTTCTCCTTCTGTGCGCAAAGAAAAGCGAATTGAATATTTAATTTTTGAGTGGTGAAAGGGAGGGGGAATAATTATCAATATATTTAATGTTTCTTAATTTAAAATCAATTAGAGTCTTTCATTTCAAAATTCGAGTTAAAATTACAATTATATTTCAAATTTGCCTCGACTTATCTCGACTCAAAACACAAATATACCGACGGCATCAGCGCCCCTATCGGCAGCATTAGGTCAGCGTTGCTGCAAATTAATCTGGACTATTCTTATTATAATTCTTATTATTATAATTATTTATAGAATGTAAAAATTATGTTTGAGAATTATTAATTATTCCTAAAAAAATATTTAGAAAAAAATGAAAAATTTTGAGTGAATTTTATTTTTATTAATAAAAATTTTAAATAAAAGAAATATAGGTATAAGCGGGTCTTGGGAGAAACATCGATACTGATAAAAATCGTCTATTCTTTAATAAAGTGGGATTTGCCAGCCAGTCAATTCAGCTCTCAGACTTTATACTTTATTTTTTGCAGATAACATGGACAAAAAATACAAGTTCGTTGAAAAATAAAAAAATAAAACAAAAATCTTGTCCTTAATTCCCATTATAAACTTTCGAAAAAATACCATATATTTCATATAGTTCTTGAGTTATTAAGCTCTGAAAAGTGCCATTTTTAACACTCACTGACTGACTCACTGGCATATCAAAAACCTAAAGTACTTCCGCTGTTCCTAGAATGCTGAAATTTGGCAGAGTTTACGCTACAATTAAAGGGAAAAATCGAAAAAGCGAAACTTTTCATTTTTCAGGACCTAAAATGAAGGGGTGAAATTGATTATGGACTTAATTGACATATAGTGAAAATACAATCAAGCTAGAATTCTGAAATTTGGCATACTGGTAAAACTTGGCAGATTAATAAAGGAGGAAATTGAAAAACCGAAACTTTCCCTTCTTCGGGGCCCGAGATGAAGGGGTGAAATTTACGAAAAACCGACAGAGTTTTTAACAGATATTTTATGAGAAATATTTAATTATTATTAATATAAATGTTTAAATGTAATTATTTAGATAAATTAAAGGATAAAACTTTTCAAAAATTAATGATATCTGACCAAAAACATAAATGTCAAAAAGGGGCTAAGTTCGGTACCAACGGCTTCGCCGACAAAAGAGTTGAGATCTAAACGGGTACCAAGTTCCATAGCAATTGCTTAAATCATAGCTATAGAGATGAACAACGATCTTCAATTGATTTAAAAGAAAATTTGTTACGTTCTTTGATATTAAATTTATAACTTGGCAAGTTATATATCCAACTAAATTGTTTGTAGTATAAAATAAGAACAACTAGATAAATTTTAAGCTTGTATTAAATATGATCACGTTAAACGTAGTTTATTGACTATTATAACTTGCAGAGTTATAAATTTAATATCTAAAGAACGTAACAAATTTCTTTTTAAATCAATTGAAGATCGTTGTTCATCCCTATAGCTATGATTTAAGCAGCTGCTATGGAATTTGGGACCCGTTTAGATCTCAACTCTATTGTGGGCGAAGCCGTTGGTACCGAACTTGCCCCTTTTTCACATTTATGTTTTTGGTCAGATAAATATTAACTACTGGTTCCCTCCGAAGTTTCCCTCAGGATAGCTGGCATTCATTGAAAAATTATTAAGAGTCTCATACGGTAAAGCGAATGATTAGAGGCCTTGGGGCCGAAACGACCTCAACCTATTCTCAAACTTTAAATGGGTGAGATCTCAAGCTTGCTTAAATGAAGCTGTGAGATAAATATTGATTTTCATACGTAATATTAACTATCGTCATCGTGATAAAGAGTATAGAGTCATAAGAATATAAACTATAAATAATATAAAAAGTGATTTTTCTTAAAAATTTCAATATTTTATGTCTAAAAAATGGAGAAAATAATTTTCGTTTATGATTTTTTGTGTCTGTCGAATATGTTCGATATCCTCGATAACTTATTAATGTGGGATCGATAATGTTCGTTCTGTTGCCAAATTATTTGTAATTTCATTGCAAAGAAATCAATGGATTTTGAATTTTCTAGCTAGACAACTTTCAGATAAAATAAATTGAGTGGTTATATCACCAAATGTATTTTCTTAGGTTTTTTTTTGAAATTTAGACATATTATTATTTAAATACTTCTGCATCGATTGGTGGCAAAACGAAATTTATGAACAATATAGTTCCGGAGATATTAAATTCCAAAGATCGAGTTTTTTCTGACTCTTATACATTGCACTATACGGGATATCGGAAAGTTTACGTGCATATATAATTATAATTGAGAAACTCTTCTTACGATTGTTATAAATAACTAAACCAACATTAAACAATAACTAATACATTTTTTAAGAAAAATTTAATTCATAGTTACAACACAGCTTCTGAGATAATAATTAATAAATAATGAAAAAATTTACACTAAAAACAAGCTGGCAACAGCGTATTTAGTAACTTAAAAAGTGGATTAACTTTATTACTTTTTTGACGTTTTTTCGCTTCATCCATTGTCGCAACAGCTTTCAATCGCTTATTAAGAACTTTTTGTTTTATAAATCTTTCTTTATAATGTACTTTATTTGACATTTCTGTGATAAAATCTATATATAGAATAAAATTTAGGGAACGCGGTGTTGGTTTATAGTGAAACATTGTTAAAATTAAATTAAGTTGGAGTTGGTGGTGTTTCACAAGGATCTCCTTGTGAAACACCACCAACTCCAACCTAATTTAACTATATATAGAAGCTCGAATAGTGTTGCCAAATTTGTCAAACGAGCACGTAGTGGTACACAAACAGCAAACATTTTTGGGCTTACGAATTATGAATACTTATTGTCTGTACTATATACTCTAGCATTAACTTTTTGCTACTATTGTCGCGATACAACTACCTTAATGAAACTCAAAAGTTTATATTAATAAACTGCGTCATTTTGACAAGTTTTAACTCAAAGCGTTCCCTGAAAAAATTGCCAGATGATCAATATTTGCGGAGAGCGTACCGTGAATTGAAAAATTGAAAACTTTTTACTCCAATATCATTTGTAAACAATGACTAAGTGACTGTAAACTTAAAAACGTTCTATTTGTCTTTTTTCATGCAAATTTCGGAAAAACAATAATCCAAGAAAATTGAAACTTTCCCGATGAATTTGTTTCTTGTTCATTGAAAAAGTGCAGATATATTTCCTTTTAAAAAAATCTATCCTTATAATCTAATAAAGATAAAAGTAAATAAATATTTTATGAGATATTAATTTACTATGAGCTAGGTTTTCTAAGTCACTTGTTTCACATTAAAAATTAAAAAATAAGAGGTAAATTTTTTTAATATATATATTTCGGGCTATCACCCCATCTTCAGGAATTACAGAAAATAACTGATGATAGCCCGAAAAATATATATTTAAAAAAATTTACCTCTTTATTTTAATAATTTTTAACGTGAAACAAGTGACCTAGAAAACCTAACTCATAATAAATCAATTTCTCATAAAATATTTATTTACTTTTATCTTTATTAAAGATGTTTCACCTTGCACCAACAACACAATCTCTATTAATTATTTTAATCTAATTTATACTTTTTCCAAAATAGCTCAATTCGTATTTCGAATTGTTGGAAAATAAAATATTTTACTTTATTTTTATTTATATTTAATCTATAGATATTTTTATTAAGGTAATATGTAGAATCGGATTTTTTTTAAACACTGCAATGAGTTGATTCATTCAGTCAAGGGAGGGAGAAAAGTTTTATCCCAAAAAAAGACTTAAGATTGAATCTCCCATTGGGGAAATATGAACACAACATAAACACAAAATGGTTCTGATTAGATAAAAATTGCTAGGGAAGACTAGAATGGTCTTGTTATTGTCATATATATATATATATACTAATGTGCAAGTTATATCAAATTGCAATATGTTGGTAGAGGTTGAAGAGAAAACATGTTTTTCTTCTTCTGCTATCAATATATGAATCTTTATCTCCCAACTTGGAGATACAAATCACATAGAGGATTTCCAGCCCTATTTGTGGGGGATATCTACTGGCTATTAAAGCGGTTCAATGTTTGATTAAGAACAAAAGAGCATCGGTTAGGACTTGATTCCGATTCAATAAAACAACTTTTTATGAGATTTTTTATAACATCGATGTTGGGTGTCACTAATTCTAGGGGCTGACTTCTCCTGGAATAGCCACATTACCTCTTTATAACGAATTTCGATGCATGTACCTTTACTTTCTATTCAAGTCCAGACCCTATATTATGCAGGCTGAACTTATTACACTGTACAAGGCTTGAATTTTGATCACATTTGTAGAAAGTATCCTCCAAACATACTCTTTCACCCAGAATGCAATTCAGAAGCAAGCAAAACTAATAGGACATTTAGCCTTATCTACAATAGCTCCTTCAATTTTCTCGACATATCGTAGAAACATTTCTGACTTTTCTCTTTCTTACGAGGATTAAATTTACAATGATGTTTGTTCTAGAGAGATGAAATACCCAATTTGTCCTAAACATGCTATTTTCTGGCACATTCACCAACATGTTCATCTCTATGACTATTTTTTGTTAATAAAATATCAAAAGAAATACTTTTTTCATGCTCGATTACAATACTTGACCATAACCTGTATGGTATAGTAAAAGAGATGGTGTGGTCACCCAAAACTTTCACATTTTCATTTATTTGAAGTCATCGCGATCCTTTATTTCGTTTTTTTTTTTTTGATTTTCAAAAACGGTTCTAAAAAACTTTTTTTTTTAATTAGTGTATTTATCAAGTGTCAAGACTTATTAGTGGCGTATAGTTTTTAATCCAATTGAAATAAAGGAAGGGGTGTAAATTAGGAGTGTCGTAAAATAAATATTTTAATCGTTCATATCTCGTATTCGGAAAGTCGCAGAGCCTTGAAATTTGAAACTTAAGCTATCGAGAAGCTACAAAAGTATAACAAGATTATGGCTAAAATAGAAAAACTGGAAGTTGATGTTTACGTAGGTAAGAATGTACCCCCCTGCGTTTCGCAACCATAAGTCTCAGAGCTACGAAATTCGAAACTTAAGCTCGATATAGGCTAGAAGGAGTACAGCAAGCTTTTGATTTTCTCAAAAATGGCACTAACGATTTTTTTAATAATTAATGTACTTATCAACGAGTTATTCGTTGTGTGTACATTTTAATCTGATTTAAATAAAGGAAGCGGGTGTAAATTAGGAGTTTCGCGGCCGCGTACAAACGCACTGACGTACATACGCCGATCAATGGATTTTTGGCCCCTTTTTGGTCTCTGGGGACCACAATTTCCTGTTTTCTGTCCTAAATCCGGTTTCCAATTATTAAGGTGATTGATTCCTTCCACCTAGAAGTTACAAAATGAAAGTAACTGTTTTCATCTCTGAGTTACAAGCTCTCAAAGAGTCAGGACCCAGACAGGCCATCGCAACACTTCCCCATTATATTCTATAGAATATAAATGTGAAAGTAAACATTATCATTATGGGAATATTAATATCCCAGCTTGAAGGCGGTTTGGGATGGTTTCAATTGAGTTATTAAAGTGAGTCGATGTATGATTAATTAAGAATGAAGAGTCGTAGATTCGGATTCAATCACGCAAGAAGCAAACAATTTCTTCATTGGCAACTTGGACGAGTCATTTGCATCCGTCCGATTCCAAAATCTAGATTGGAAAACTTAACATACTAGCGACCACTCCGGGTTATTTATGATCAGAGGGAGGTTCAAGTTCACTAGCAATTTCAAATTCAAGAGATAGATTTCATCTTCTATCTCTTTCCCTCCTTGTTAGCAATGCTTAACTTTAACTACACGAGACGAGTGGGGATAATTTAGAAGAAAGTCTCTCATCTCCTCAGCTCATCTTTTGTCTGCCACTTGCTATTTAATCCATTCTAAGTACCTTACGCTTTTGGAAGATTATTAATTATTGTTCTATAAAATTAATAAGGCACAATCTCTTATTTCAATTAAAATACTATTTTCATAATGTTAGAAAAGTTTTTAATTAATAAGAGATTAATTAAATGTGTTTGATTTTTGCTTAGATATTATGTTTTCATTATAACATTTATTTTCCTTTTCTTAATAACGAATAAAAGAGTATTATATCATATAATATTGCTATTTTTTAAGCAAAAATGATAGTAAAAATAAATAAATTAGCCAATCAAGCGCGAGTCACAAAATACTTAAGAGATCGATGTGTTCATATTTGTTGATGATAAAGAGAGAATGAGTGAATTTGTGAAATTTTTATATAAATTTAAGTTAAGCCGTTTCTAAACGTCGACAGGTATAAAAATTATTACACCAACAGATATTTCCTTGTTCTTATTTCTTTTACGACTTTTAATCTTTATCATTTTAGCTTTTTAAATTTTTTGGTATCATCTCTCTTTGTCAAATTGATAACTTTTATTGATTTAAATCAGTTGCATTTAGGGAAAGCGGTGTTGGTTTATAGTAAAACATATTAAACACAGGAGTTTTTTTGACTGGTTATAATGGTGTTTCACAAAGTGTTGTGAAACACCACTATAACCCATCAAAAAAACTCCTGGATTTAAATCAGGGCTGTCCAACCCGTGGCCCGCGTGGAGTGCAATGAGTGTGGCCCAACATAAAATCATAAACTTCCTTAAAACATTGAGATTTATATGTAGAAATATATTTATTCCCTTTTTCGAAATATGAATGTACATTTGTACAATACGTGAAGCTTTTTCCAAGAATAAAATTCACTAAAAGAAAAATTATAAGCTCAACTATATACTTAAGATAAAAAAATAATAAAGGTTCGAATATTTAAAAATTCTTCTTATATTTTGATTTTGGGAGTTTATTATCAAAAAACTTTAAACGAAAATGTCAAAAATTACATCCTCTACAACTTTGGTTCTAATTTTTGACATTTTCGTTTAAAAAATTAGGCGGAAAGGTCAAAAATGAAGATTCTAGACCTTTGGACCAAACTCAATCAATCTCAGTAAATTCTAGTTGGTATTTAGTGAAACGCGTTTTAACTAGTAAGAACCCGTTCTTATTAAAACGGGTTTTTACTGCAACATATAAATACCATATATATTTGATATATGTGTGTGTATGTTTATTTGAATCAAGCAGCAGACAACCTCTTTGTTTTTCTTTATGAATAAACAACTCTGCTATTCTCGACAAAATGAAAACTTTTCAATTAATTCTTTATTTCTCATTATTACACGACATCGAACTTTTTCTACCCTTTTTACCGTTAGTTTCAGAAATAACCTGATCTCTTTATTTAAAAGTCACGAACGTTTAATTAAATAACACGCCTGGCAATAGACACCATCATCCGAGCATGTATTTAATTTCCTTTTGGATACATTTCCATAGTCTTTTTGTTAAAAAATTTTCTCCGGCAACTTAATCCGGACGCTTTCGGTTGAAAATGACACCGACTAATTAGCTTCATTTGCAGTAGCTTTCGCTTGCTTGACGTGGAATATTTCTAAGCCATATCAAAATTTGGTTGTAAAATTAGCTTTGGTTATTGTGTTTCGTGTGCTAGTGTTAAGTTGGCTTGGGGAAGACAATGGCCAAACAGAGACAATGCTTGTATATTATCTCGACGGTCGGGAAAACAATGGCTAGAGCTAGTTATCTGGCTTAGGCACTCCATCATGTATCCATTGGTGAGCCTAATCCCGCCTCGGACGTTGTCGTTGTCACCCAGTCAATCCAGAAGCGGAAATCGGAGAAAATTCCGGGACACGACCACGCTCAGGATATCCTTCGAAAGGTGAAAGGAATTAAAAATTTACAAAGACAGTCATTAATACATCCCTTTCACTTCTCAACCCTTCCCCCCCAAAAATGGTATAATAAACCCCATTATAACACTATAAAACAATATAATAATAATCACATTAAGATAGTAGTATACCTGGAACATCGAGCGATGATCGGTAATTTTTTGATTCAGTTCAAAGCGATATATTAATATTATTTGATATTTGAAATTCAGGTAAAAAGGTCGATTTTTAATGGCAGCAAAAATAAAATAAAATTTAATTTATATTTTTACCAACGTTTACCGTACACCCCCTATGGCCATTGGCGTAGTTAAGGAGTTTTTCTAGGGGGGGGGGGAGGCAGCCGGCCAGCTGATTAGCCACCACAAGTTTCAATTTTTTTTTTATAATGATATTGATACAAGAAGAAGTTGCACCAAGAAGGTACAGCCTCTGTAGTCCGCGGTGGACCCTTGTATCGTGAAGATAAGGAGAGGTTTAAGGATTGGGTAGGAGTCGAAGGTATCTGTGGATGCCGGTCTTTAAAGATTGAAGGTTATAAGTTGCTGGAAAGACGGTCAGGGGAAAAGAATTCAAGTTTCTAGATGTCATAGGGATAAATGAATTGGCGAATGCGTTTGTTCGATTAGTATCCAGTTTAAGCGAGTAGGGTGTTGAATCTCAGAAAATAAAAAAATAATTTCGGTAATCCGATTAGTGATCAACTAACTTTTTAGTAGAATTGACAAATTTTGGAATTAGCGAAATAATTTAATGATAAGTACCTACATGAGTGATGCTACGTAATAATGGAGTTTCAATTTTTCTAGGAGGGGCAATGAGTTTTCTAGGTGGGGGGGCACTGCCGCCCTTGCCATTTCCTCAGCTACGCCCATTCCTATACCCATCATCAAGAAGTATTACTGGCCACAAAGTTTTGAATGTAATTTCAATTAAAAATAATATTAATATACACGGAGGTTCTTTCGTTGACCCTTTTAAATCACTTCGAATTGTCGGATTTTTAAGAGAATGAAATTGATATTCTAATAAATTATTTTATAAAAAAATACCTTTAATTACGTAATTAAATCGGCAAATTCTAATAATATTTATAATTATCTATTAGTGGAATTTTTAATAAAAAAATACCAATTAATTTTATTAAAAGAAAATTGAAAAAAAATGTAATTACTTATATATGCACGAAATTTTCTCTGGAGAGAGACGGATTGGAAGAACTTTTAATTGAAAGTAATGGAAGGCAGCCCAGGTGTAGTGGAGAAAGAAAAAATTAACACATATCCAAATAAGGTGTAATTTATTGGATTCTTTCCTCCTTTCCTTTCAAACCGACGTTTCGGAGGATTCTTCCCTCCTTCTTCAGGGTCTACAAACCAATATTACAAAATTAAAAAATAAAAATTGGTCATCATTCATTTCATCGTCGGTTTGAAATGAAAGGAGAAAAGAATCCAATAAATTACACCTTATTTGGATATGTGTAAATGTTTTCTTCACTACACCTAGGCTGCCTTCCATTACTTTCAGTTATCATGTAATTATAAATTTTTATTCAAACAACCACCTGTTAATAATTATTTCAATTAACAAAAAACCCATCAAAAACAACTTAGCCGAAGATGAGACCATGACAGATCGAATTGTCAACCCAAAAACCCCCCAGACCCGTGAATTTCATCCAAAATGTTAAGGCCGTTTTCGAGAAACCGATTCTCTCTCTCTCTATATATATATATATACAAGAATTGCTCGTTTAATATAATAAGATATACTATGCAAAAATGAAATGATAATTTGAACGCCGTTTTTGTAGAATCCATTTTCGTCTCAACAACTATTCGATTTCTTCGTGTTTAAAAATTGATCTCTTATTAATTGTTACAAATGTTGTTTAATGCATTTATTCTGAATGTCAGATTTTCAATAAATCCAGTTCTATTTTTTAAATGACTTTTTCTGCCTGATTAAATCGAATGGGTTATTTTTATAGAAAGGCTTTTTTGCTCTCCCTCTTCAACGAAATAAAAAAATAAAAAAAAACAATTTTTGACATTTATTTTTCATAAGATCAAATCGAGAATATGTAAATTCCTTTAGCGTTTATTATCATTTGATTGATCAGGTGTTGATTCGTGAGACATGGAAGCAAATGTGCTCGTATTAGTAAAAACGGCTTCCCCCTTAGCTATTATTGGCCTTAATCATTCATACTAACAGCCCGGAGATATTTAAGCAAAACTAACAGCTCGTAGTTATGAATATGTTTATTGGTGATGTTTACGAATAGGGATATCTAGACCAGGTTTGTCCAACCCGGGGGCCACATGCGACCCAGGATGGCTATCCATCTATCCTGACAAAAAATCGCAAATTTAGAAACTTTATGAGATTGCGACTAAAAATCAGTGATATTACTAAAAATACAATATTTTTAACTTGATATTAATTTATGAGTAATGAATTTTTGATTTGAACATGTTATTTTGCAATGAGATATTCATAAAGTGATTCTTAAATAATTTTATTTATTCAAGCATCTGTTTTCAACTATGAAGCACCCAATGAATGAAGCTAGATCCAAAATATTTGATGAGCATTTTGAGAATTCACTGAGAATTACTTTGAGCAAAATATCGACGCATTAATGTCCCAAAAACAATGACAAACTTCTCACTATAATTTTATGTTGCTGATTTGTCTCTACTTTTATAATAAAAAAATTTATAAAGTAACAAAACTTAATTTCTTAAGTATATTAAATACATATTCTATGTTTATTTTGCTCGTCAACTATTATTAGCGTTAGTGTATTTTATGTGTGGCCCAAAACAGCTCATATTCTTCCAATGTGGCCCAGGGAAGCTGAAAGGCTGAACACCCCTGATCTAGACCATGAGTAGTAAAAAAAACCCAGGCTCCATAAGAAATGCAGTGAAACTAATTTATTTTACAATTTAAAACAGCTCAGTCATCATCATTGAGTATACAGTAAGGAAGAGTGGTTTGACGCAACCACCCGTCTCCACTCGACTCTGTCCCACGCCAGCTGTTTGACCTCTCTAAGGGCCGGTTGTATGTCGCAAAGTAAATGCTTTTACAATTAACAAAGGGTAGATGGTAAATGGAGGAACTGGGATGGCCAATCAGATGACAGGCACTTTCAGTGTCTCGCATCCCATCTCCCCAATTATTTAGTTGAAATATTCTAATCTGGGTCTTCCCCTTCCCCTTTTCTTTCCCACCTCCCCCTCCAAGATATCATCCCGTAAGCAGTCCCCCATGTCTCAGTGTGTGCCCCATCATCTGACCTCTTCTCTTCTTCAGACTCTTCCCCAAGGTTCTTCTTTCTCCGATTCTTCCAAGAACTTCTTCATTTGTAATTTTATCCATCCATTTGATATTCATCATTCTTCTGTAGCACCACATTTCGAAAGCCTCTAATCTCTTTCTCTCCGCTTTTCTAATTGTCCAGGTTTCACACAGCTCAGTACAATTTTTTTAACAAACATACATTTTTAGACTTATATAATAATATTATATAATCGTAATTAGTAAAACAGCTATTGCCCAAAGCTGATAATGATTATTTTAAGAAGATTCGAATTTTTTGTGTGGTCTAAAATAAAATAAACTGCAACGGATCGTTGCTAAACTTTATCCAAATTCATTTGAAATATTAATATGTTTATTCCTTTATTATTAATCAGATATCACTTGCTATTTACAGTTCATGTTGACTTAAAATCAAAAATAGCGATTGATTCTCATCTATTACTTGAGGAATAACAATTCTACATTAGATTCTTGACGCTTTGATTATTATTGGTAACCATTGCTGAAGACATGGAGGAATCGGCTTAAAATCAAAAATAACGATCGATTCTTATTTAATACTAGAGGAATAACCTTATTGCATTCCATTTTTGATGTTTTGACTATTAATGGCAACCTCTACTGAAAACGTGGAAGAATCGACTTAAAATCAAAAAGACTAAATTCTTTTTTGGTAAACAACTCAAGCTTGAGTTGAAACATGTCTTCAGCAATGGTTACCAATAATAACCGAAGCGTCAAAAATCTAATGTAGAATTGTTATTCCTCAAGTAATAGATGAGAATCAATCGCTATTTTTGATTTTAAGTCAATTCCTCCTTGTCTTCTGCAATGGTTACCAATAAAAACCGAAACGCCAAAAATCCAATATAGGATGGTTATTCCTCAAGTACTAGATGAGAATCACTCTGCTATTTTTGATTTTAACTCGATTCATCTATGTCTTCAGCTATCTGTTATGTTCCATCCGAAGTATAAAAATGAATCAAATATTGATATTATGTCAAAAAGATTATTCTCATTTTTGTGTAGTAATTATCAAATAGGCAAAAAAATACAGTAACTTTTTTGCCAAATTTCAACACATTAGATGTTCGAGAATTTTCCATTTAAAATTTGTATTTTTTCCGATTTTTCTCATTTTTATAACAAGAAGTTTTGAAGCTAAAAAGTCCGAAAAAATCTAAATGGTTTTGGATATACACAAATTTTCTCACCAAGACGAACTTTCTATGTTCTCTTATAAAAGAAAACAAACAAATATCAACATTTTTTCTATGGCTACTTTAAGATAGTTCTTTCGCGACAATCCACACAAAAAGTTTTAGCCTCGTAACCATTCTATACATATGAACAAAAAATTTTAGGTTATGTTTTTTTAACGTGACTTAACTTTTCACACTACTATATCCTCTTTATGAATGGATCATTTCCAAGCGATTGATTTTATATCCCCTCCACTAAAAATAATCGCCAAACTGTTTTTTTTTTTTTTTTTATCAAAACTACGAGGTAAATAATTTCAATTTTTTTTTAAGTTTCTCCAAATACCTATATTATTCTAACAAATATTAGTTTTTCATCAAGATGATGAAAGTCCTTCAATGAAAAAAATAAAATAATGATCATTTTCCCACCCTTTCCCAATCTACCATATATAAAAAATTTCATATTTAATTGCAATTATTTCATGTTTGGTGTGGTAAATCGTCTTCAAATTTTAACAGTGTGTTTATTATGCTTTTAATCACCTATATTCCAAGTTTCGAAGACTTCTTGAATTTTCGCATTTGTGAAAGAACTACCTTAAAATACATTATTTTCAAAAATTATTATTTAAATACAGGAATTGTATGTCTAAATATATAATATCTCCAGCAATCTGACAATATAATCTATTATTTACAAAACCCACTTCAAAATATGATTTTTCGTTAAAGAGTTACTCACCACAAACAAATATACTTACAATAGTGAGGACCAAACAAATAACAACAAACAAAAGTAGACGTCATCTCTTAAGCTATTATTCGTCTTAATAAGGTGACTTAGCTAATCCCGAATGAGAGAGGGATATAAATGTGCTAGCAAATGATGCCTCTCGTTTCTGAAGACTATTACTCTTAATCATGGAAATAAGTCCCATCAGGACAGAAATGACCTAGAGTAAACATAACCAAGATGACGGCTAAAGATGTTAATAACAGAATGAGCTGGCTTAACTCTTTAATGACATATTTAATAGGATTATCCGGTGTCCTCGTCTCTTGTGCTTTGTTAGTAGACTCATAACTAAATAGCAAATTTATTTTCATACATGGATCAATATAAATTGCAGGATTCCTATCTTATTTGTCTAATTTATCATGGAGCACTCATAAGGAATAAATTATTAAAGATGTATTGCAATAAACTTTAAAGGATGTCAATGAACTATTTCATGTTTGGTAAAGTAAGCCACCTGGGCAAGCATAAGATCAAAGCTACACTACTGCAAGAGATTAGCTTAGGAGCAAGAGTATGAGTAAGAGTTTGTGTGTTGTATGACTAATCCATGTAAACAAACATTTGATAAACAATCTGAATGTCTACATCGGGAACTCCCGGCTGTTTATTTATTTATTTATTTCAGGGAATTGAGCTTGAATTTGATGAATTCATAAGAAATAAAGTGTCCTTAATGTTAAGAAACGTCCCAACCAAAGTCTCGATAAAACAAAGCAAAATAATTATAAATCAGAAAGAAAGCAATATTATTTTATCGATTTCATCTATCTGAAAATTGGTCAAAAACTCTGAAAACAGTTTAAAAAGAGAGGCTTTAAAAATTCAATTGGATGTTGATGAAAGCAGTTCACGTTACAAATAAAAAATAAGACTATAGAGGTTTTATTATTTTTACATTTATTTTGTTAAACCAATTGTTTAACCAATAGTTTAACAAATAAATGTAAAAATAATAAAACCTCTATAGTCTTATTTTTTTACAACCACCGTGGACTGACTTTCATCAACATCCAATTGCATAGCTTTTTATACCAGTCCGTCTCTAAAGAAAATCGCTATCAAAGGCTTTAAAAAGGTTTTAGAAAAATTTCACCTTTTAAAAATAATCTTTGAAAAAAAGATAGAAAGTTCATATCAAACGAAAAATTCGACTTGTGACATGGAGGTGAATTTTAAAATGCTTATAAAACATCATTTTTTAGACGGTTTTCACGAGTTGTTGACAAATTTTATCAAAAAGTAGTCAATCAATTTAGTTCAAAATTGAATAAAATTATTAATTATTAATTAGTTATATAATACCTACTAATTTCATATTTTTAAAAATTATTTCTAAGGAATTATTAGATTATTTTAAATTAGGCTTTAAATAAACTACCCTTTAAAATGCAAATATTCTATTAAAAATCATTTTCTATAAAAGATAAATAAAATAACAGACAGATATGAAATTTCAAGAGATTTGATATAATATGTAATGAGAAAAAATAAAACTTTTTGGCATTTCTAGTTGATTTGCTCCTCCTCTTAAACAAAATGCTTATTTTCTTATATTAGAAAGTACCCGTGAACCTTCAGATAGATGAAATCGATAAAATAATATTGCTTTCTTTGTGATATATAATTATTTTGGTTTGTTTTATCGAGACATTGGTTGGGACGTTTCTTAACATTAAGGATACTTTATTTCTTATGGATTCACCAAGTCCATCCTCAGGCGGCCAAAGATCGACAACTGTCTTTAAAAGCTCACTTATTAATATATTTCTTTAATAACAAATTACAGATTTTTATGTTGGGCCACTAGATATTTGAAAACTAACCCCGTCTTCAGTGCTAAAAATTCCATTGAACCAGGAGAATCAGTTCACGAGAGACTCTCGCAGATATAATATAATTACACGAGTTCATATACAATACGAAACTTATTTTGCTATCATGCGTGAATAAAATGTAAAATAAAAATAATTTCCATCTTTTTTCAAAAAGACACTCAAAAAGATACTTAAATCTTTGCTTTCACTGTAAATAAAAACATATTTTTGAAGTGAAACTTCTTTAGCGACGTATCTGTTTGAATTTTTAGTTACAACAAAGGGGAAATAACCTAATAGAGAGGAAATAAGAGACAAGGCCTCGATTTTAAAATGATAATTTAAATTTTCTAATTGTAATTTATTGTATTTGTCTATTAGTGGGTTTTAAAATAATAATTTAAATTTCCTAATTTTAATAAATTTTATTTGTCATGAGCTATTGGTGGGTTTTAAAATTAACGTTTCAATTCCCCGGCGAGCTTATGTGGATGAGGCTCATACATATTTACTTTACCATACAGTGTATGTTCAAGTATTGTAATCGTGCATGAAAAAAGTGGTTTTTATCCTTCTTTTTTTCGAAATATCTCAAAAACGGCTCAAACTATTTTGATTAAAAAAATTGAGCGAAACCATGGCATTTTGCTCTACAAAAAAGCTCTGAAAAGTGAACATCGAAAAAATTATAATTTTCGAGATAATAATTGTTTTGTCAAAATGTTTGTTAGTTAGCCTGGTTGTCTGGTTGTTATAATAGTTAGTCTGGTTGGCTGTTAGTCTGTGCGTTACCTAATTTTTGTGAACGAGCTAGCTCAAAAACTAGTGTGAATGTCGAAATCAAATTTCACACATAGCTTTGGTCCATTGAGATTAAGAGCTGATTAGATTTTGATGCATATCCACCCAAAATAAAGGGGGATGGAGAGGGGGTTAAAAATTAAAAATCTAGGCCATTTGAGTAAACTCAACCAAATTTTGTATACATAATCAGTGGGTCACCAGAAGTCTAAAAATGCAAAAACTAACCGCCCAAAATGGGGGGTCAAAAAATGAAAATCTTGGCCATTTACCAAACTCAATCAAATTTTGTATCCATAATCAGTGGGACACCAGAAGTATAAAAATGAAAAAACTAACCCCTCCCCCTACTTGATTATAAATAATTTTAGGGGCCAGGTTGTATGGTAAAGTCAAGTGGATGGTCACATCAGAACACATCAGCTTATTTTTTTATTAAAAGCTAAACACATTTTTATTTGTTGATAGGTTAATAGTCTATTTTTTTTCTTATTCTTCTCCTACGGGCCTCGCAGATAACCAATGTAGGCAGTTCCCTCCATACAAAACTCATTGACCATTGACCTCTCTAGAAAAATCGAAACTCCATTATTACGAGCCATCGCTTATGTATTTCTCATTAAATTATTTCGTTACTTCCAAAATGTCAAATCTACTGAAAAGTTAGTTGATCTCTAATCTGATTAGCGAAATTGAACTAATCAGCTGGCCGGCTGCACCCCCTCCTCCCCCTAGTAACACTCCCTAACTACGCCAATGCTGGTTGGGGAAATAAAGAGGCTTGGGCATATTTCAGTCTAATGGCACATTTGGTGATGTTCAACCCTTGAGGAATAATTGTCGATCCCTCGTTTAAATAATGGTTCATTTCCATATCTAATTCATTATATAATTCATCACTTTTGATAGCCTAATTTAAATATCAATACTATTGGCCAAAATATGAGATATTCGTATTTTTTTTCATTAATAAGCCATGAATATATCAATATAAATAATAATTAATTTTTAGATTATTTAATTCGACATCAACGACAAACAGAAAAGATGATTAGCATAGTTTATGGCAGTGGTTCTTAACCTATGGGTTACGACCAAAAAGCATATTCTTTGGGTGCCGGCAGAGTCGTTAATCAAATATTTTACTTATTATTATAATTTGAAAAACTATATTTATATTTATTCACTACTATAAAAAATGAAAATATGAAATATCACGCTCTTTTTTTCATTAAATTTTCCTTAGAAACGAAAAATACCTTTGGTTATCTCTAATTCTTACAAAATAATACTATTATATGTGAGTTAAAAAAGTCATCATTGGAAATTGGAAGAAAATTTACCAAGTACCGTCTAAAAAGAGGTAATTATTATTTTTTTTGACGGGGTTGGGGGGTCGCGACATGAACATATTTCTCAAATTTGGGTCGTAGCTTAAAAAGTTAAGAACCACTGCTTTATGGAACAGATAAAAATATGAATAATTACTATTTTTTATCTATCAAGCTTGAGACGCAATTGCTGTTGTAGTAGTAAAAGTCGTAAAAAATATTATTACAATTTTTATTACCTTTCTATAGTGAGGAGGTGAAGTTGAGGCTTCCCCATCTACGCCGCTGTTCCGGAACAAATGGTCTCCCACCACACATCTTTTCCAAACTATTTCTATGATTACGTGCTGAGAATATGAAAATTGTGTAAGAATATAAGTGCAAGAAAACAGTCATTTTTCACCCTCAAAGGAAATTACTCGAGACTCATTATTTCACCATGTGGTCGGAATCGAGAAAATCGTCTAGAACTCTAGATCGCGTCAATTTCTTGGAAATATGGAGGATGCATTTTTATCGACGAATTAAGCTAAATTTAATAAAAATCTAGTGCGAATGCTCTTTACTGTTTTCATCATCGCCATTATAGTAATCATTAGTCCGTCCTGTTCCGAGACTGGTTTGATGCAACTCCTCGCCTAGTGTTTCACCAAGAATCAAGAAATAGTCTTGATTCTTGATTTTCTTGTCTTGATATCAAGACAAGTCCAATACAAAAAAATGAATTTTATTTTTAAAGACAAGAAAAGAAAGCCATCAAGATCAAGAGTTCTTTCCAGAAATTTCAAGAAATCTTGGTTTCTTTGACAATTATTTTTATCATTTATCATTAAAATATGTTACAAAATTTGTATCTATGACTATGATTTTTCAAACAAATACATGAAGTTTTATTTAAGTCGAAGCGACTGTTGAAGGTATTAAAGATGCCTTTGAAAAGAATCTTTAAGCAGGAACTGAAGTAGCCATTAACTCGCCTCTATTTAATTCCAATATAATTATTTTTTACGGCTACTCTTGGAAATCAAACCCAAGATCTAAAAACGCTATCATCCAGATAAATGTCTATCCTTTGTGACAAGCAACACCTTTGACACACATAAGCAGCTTCTAAATTTTATACACTTGTGTTCACGTGGACGGCGTCCATTTTGACATACAATCCAACTTAATATGATCTTTGATAACCTGCGTAAATAGTCTATTTAAATTGAATTTACTCTGTGCACTTATTTAGTCTCAAGAAGAATATTAGTAAGAATCAAAAATTTGTTTCTATTGTCAAATTGTTGCAGTTCCTTTCGTGACGAGTTTTCAGTAGGTTGATTTTGCATTAGAATCTAGAATTCAAAATTGTTAAAATGTAGCTGTACCACAGTTTAGCAAATTAAAATATTTTCCAAAGAGCTTTAAGAATTTTATCTGTTTATCACGAACTATTTCCTTGTCACCAAAAAAGAAGTATTAGTTAACTCCCTGGCCCATCGTAGATCTGTCTACGCCCTTTCTCTTTTTACTTTATCCAATCAGAAGCATGGAGTAAAGTATTGTAAAGGGTCGCGCGGCAAGCGTGACTTCAAAGGGTCCTCAGGTAAAGACTACGGAACCCATGGACTCAATTAAGGTCACAAATTGAAGTATTCAATGAGATAGAATTTTAGCACGTGACGGTTTTGCCAAAAATTACCTGGGATCTCGTCGAGAGGCTAAAAAGTGCCATTTTTTGGAAGTGCGTGGGGGATGTATGTATGTATGTATGTTATGGTTTTTTTCGTCCACGATTTTTTCCACACCATTGCACCGATTGAAATGAAATTGAAAACCTACTATTAGTTTAACAAAATGAAGCGCTGATTAGTTTTTGGTACATATCGGCCCACAAACATTAGTATTATACAACATTATTTATTTCAGTACTTTTTTAGTTTTTTCTAAATATCTTTAAAATGACTTAACAAATTTTGATGAAATTTAATATCCTAATTAAGTACATTGGGGACGACAAAAAAGGTTAAATAAAGTTTTTAGTAAAATTATAGAATTAACATAGGAAATTGTTTATATGTAGTATAAATATATATAGATTCATATATATTTATCATATTATTTAACTTTTCGCGGTTCAAATTGCTTAACAAAATAATTGAAACTTTCAGTTTAAAAAATCAATTTGTCTAAATATTTTAAAGTACTTTACTCTAAAGTAAGATTTTTAAATTCTTTAAAATTTATTCATTTTATCTGTTTAATACAGGACTCATTTAACCTAACTAAGTAAGAGTGGATAGGCTTTTCTCTGTGAAATGATAAAAATTTGGGAGGAAAGTTTATAAGTAACCATAGCAACTGCGTTCTTTTCTTATCCGTTAACTTTATAGAGGAATCGACTTAAAACCAACCAAAAATAGCGATTGATTCTCATCTAGTACTTGAGGAATAACCATTCTATATTGGGTTTTTGACGTTTCGGTTTTATTGGTAACCATTGAAGATGAGGAATCGGCTTAAAATCAAAAATAACGATCGATTCTTATCTAATACTAGAGGAATAACCTTATTGCATTCCATTTTTGATGTTTTGACTATTAATGGCAACCTCTACTGAAAACGTGGAAGAATCGACTTAAAAATCAAAAAGACTAAATTCTTTTTTGGTAAACAACTCAAATTTGAGTTGTTTGCCATAAAAGAATTTAGTCTTTTTGATTTTAAGTCGATTCTTCCACATTTTCAGTAGAGGTTTCCATTAATAGTCAAAACATCAAAAATGGAATGCAATAAGGTTATTCCTCTAGTATTAGATAAGAATTGATCGTTATTTTTGATTTTAAGTCGATTCCTCCATGTCTTCAGCAATGGTTACCAATAATAATCGAAACGTCAAAAACCTAATGTAGAATTGTTATTCCTCAAGTATTAGATGAGAATCGATGGCTATTTTTGATTTTAAGTCGATTCCTCTATGTCTTCAGCAATGGTTACTAATAATAACCGAAACGTCAAAAATCCAATGTAGAATTGTTATTCCTCGACTATTAAATGACTCAAACTTGAGTTGTTACCAAAAAAGAATTTAGTCTTTTTGATTTTAATTCGATTCTTCCACGTTTTCAGTAGAGGTTGCCATTAATAGTCAAAACATCAAAAATGGAATGCAATAAGGTTATTCCTCTAGTATTAGATAAGAATCGATCGTTATTTTTGATTTTATGTGGATTCCTCCATGTCTTCATCAATGGTTACCAATGATAATCGAAACGTCAAAACCTAATGTAGAATTGTTATTCCTCAAGTATTAGATGAGAATCAATCGCTATTTTTGATTTTAAGTCGATTCCTCCATGTCTTCAGCAATGGTTACCAATAAAAACCGAAACGTCAAAAATCCAATATAGAATGATTATTCCTCAAGTACTAGATGAGAATCAATCGCTATTTTTGGTTTAAAGTCGATTTCTCTATGTCTTCAGCAATGGTTACCAATAATAACCGAAACGTCAAAAATCCAATGTAGAATGGTTATTCCTCAAGTATTAGATGAGAATCAATCGCTATTTTTGGTTTAAAGTCGATTTCTCTATGTCTTCAGCAATGGTTACCAATAAAACCGAAACGTCAAAAATCCAATATAGAATGGTTATTCCTCAAGTATTAGATGAGAATCAATCGCTATTTTTGGTTTAAAGTCGATTTCTCTATGTCTTCAGCAATGGTTACCAATAAAACCGAAACGCCAAAAATCCAATATAGAATGGTTATTCCTCAAGTATTAGATGAGAATCGATGGCTATTTTTGATTTTAAGTCGATTCCTCCATGTCTTCAGCAATGGTTACCAATAAAAACCGAAATGTCAAAAATCCAATATAGAATGGTTATTCCTCAAGTACTAGATGAGAATCAATCGCTATTTTTGGTTTAAAGTCGATTTCTCTATGTCTTCAGCAATGGTTACCAATAAAAACCGAAACGCCAAAAATCCAATATAGAATGGTTATTCCTCAAGTATTAGATGAGAATCAATCGCTATTTTTGGTTTAAAGTCGATTTCTCTATGTCTTCAGCAATGGTTACCAATAAAAACCGAAACGCCAAAAATCCAATATAGAATGGTTATTCCTCAAGTATTAGATGAGAATCAATCGCTATTTTTGGTTTAAAGTCGATTTCTCTATGTCTTCAGCAATGGTTACCAATAAAAACCGAAACGCCAAAAATCCAATATAGAATGGTTATTCCTCAAGTACTAGATGAGAATCAATCGCTATTTTTGGTTTTAAGTCGATTTCTCTATGTCTTCAGCAATGGTTACCAATAAAAACCGAAACGTCAAAAATCCAATATAGAATGGTTATTCCTCAAGTACTAGTTGAGAATCAATCGCTATTTTTAGCATTTCACAGAGAAAAGCCTATCCACTCTTACTTAGTTAGGTTAAATGAGTCCTATATTACCATAAACAGATCAAATGAATAAATTTTAAAGAATTCAAAAATCTTACTTTAGAGTAAAGTACTTTAAAATATAATTTTACTAAAAACTTTATTTAACCTTTTTTGTCGGCCCCAAGGTACTTAATTAGGATATTAAATTTCATCAAAATTGGTTAAGTCATTTTTAAAGATATTTAGAAAAAACTAAAAAAGTACTGAAATAAATAATGTTGTATAATACTAATGTTTGTGGGCCGATATGTACCAAAAACTAATCAGCGCTTCATTTTGTTAAAATGATGGTAGGTTTTCAATTTCATTTCAATCGGTGCAAAGGTGTGGAAAAAATCGTGGACGAAAAAAACGATACATCCATCCATCCGCACGCACTTCCAAAAAAATGGCACTTTTTGGCCTCTCGACGAGATTCCAGGTAACTTTTGGCAAAACCGCCACATGCTAAAATTCAATCTCATTGAATACTTCAATTTGTGACCTTAATTGAGTCCATGGGTTCCGTAGTCTTTACCTGAGGACCCGTTGAAGTCGCGCTTGCCGCGCGACCGATTGCAATACTTTCTCCCATGCTTCGCATTGGATAAAGTAAAAATAATAACCAATCGAACATGTGAATTATTATTTTTTATTTTAAAATAATCAAATAGGTTAATACAAAATATAATTTAAAGCTGATTAAGAAAATTTAAAATAATATATTAAAGGGCTCTGCCGAAAAGCTTATCGAGTTTTGAAAAAGTTTCCTTTTATCCTCCATGTATATATTAAAATAAGGAAATTTAATTAATTGTATAGATAATTAAATCAACAAATAAATTTTGAGCAGTTTATTAGGGGAAAACATACCGAGTCGTGAAAAGGTTTTCCTCTTTTTTGCTCCAATTTAAAATGAATTATCCGATAAACTTATAAAAAATTATTTTTTCAAGAGATCCATTTTAAGTATAATGCAAATATTTTTTTCTCCTGAATTTATTAACCATTGAAATATTATTTTTACTCTTCATTGAACGAGATAAAACAATATTTTTCAAGCTTAAATACTTGAAATATAAATATATATGTATGTATATTCATATCTGAAGTATAACCCAATGTGGGCATTAGTGAAAGAGGTAAAATCCTCGAATTTATGTGAATAACAATACAATTAATTAAAAGTATGGTATATTGAATTGAAAATAAATAAACTTATTCGTTTGTTGGTTGTTTTTCCAGAAGCAAACCTCCACGATGGCTTTGGTCGAGAGGTTCGCCCACCCAGTTGGGTCTTCCAAAACGAGAAAAAAGAAACCAGTCTCCAATGGCCTCGCCACATATGTGAGTTATTGATTTTCCTCTATTTATTCATTTGTTTGTTGGTTTGACCTATGGATATATATAATAAATAAATATCATTTCTTCGATATTAAAATATTGGGCTTTCATATTATACAGAATGTTCAATTATATTTAATAAACAAATGTAAAAATAAAATAATCAAAAGAATAAAGGACTCTTTGAAGGGGGATAATTTGCAAGAATTCTACGAATTCAAAAACAAAAGGGGTATTAAATTCTCTTTTGATTACAATTTCTCTTTTTCATTATAGTATGCGACACGAAAAACAAAGGATAGGGTTTTAAGTAACACAAAAATTATATTTTCAATAAAAAGAAGAGTTGGTTATTCTGCATGAGAGAGTTTTTTATGTGTCAAATTGTTTCTATAATGTATATTTTTCATTAAAAAAATATATACTCCCTTTATTATAATTATAAATTCAATGGCTTGGTCAGATCAAATGCAAAACTAAAAGGGGAAGCTAATTATGAAGTCAAAATTACACACTTTCAGAGACCAACAATATATCTTCTAGTCATCTTAATGTAGTTGTATCACCAAATGCATTTTCTTAGAATTTTTTTGAAATTTAGAGAGATTATTATTTAAATACTTCTGCATCGATTGGTGGCAATACGAAATTTATGAACAATATAGTTCCGGAGATATTAAATTCCAAAGAGAGAGTTTTTCAGACTGGGATACCGGGAAGTTTACATACATATATAATTATAATTGAGAAAATTTCTTACTATTGTTATAAAAAACTAAACCAACATTAAGCAATAACTAATAAATTTTTTAAGAAAATTTTAATTCATAGTTACAACACAGTTCGTGAGATAATAATTAATAAATAATGATACATTTATCTCATCCAAGTAGGAAGGGATTACACTAAAAACAACCTGGCAACAACACATTTATTTAACCTAAAAATTGTACTAAAATAGGTTAACTTTAGTAGACATTTTTTGACATTTTTTCGCTTCAGCCATTGCCGCAACAGCTTTCAATCGCTTATTAAGAACTTTTTTTGTAAATCTCACTTTATAATGTACTTTATCTGACATTTATATGATAAAATATATACAAGCTCGGACAGTGTTTCCAGATTTGTCAAACGAGTACGGGATTGGCTAGTAGTGGTACATAAACAGCAAAAAGTTTTGGGCTTTGAATTATAAATCCTTATTGATTGTACTATATTATAGACTAGCATTAACTTTTTGCTACTATTGTTGCGATACAACTACCTTAAAGATATCTTTCTCATCTTGTGGTAGTCTGAAAGACATCTAGAAGAGCTTGAAGAACCGCCTATTCATCTTCTTGATTTCCTTCTAGAGCTATAAAATATGCTCTTCTAAATACTTCGATTAGCCAAGGGTTTAGCTCACTTTTGAATAAGAATGTGAGCTCTACACATTAAGACCTTTCCAGAAATATCGATTAAGATTGCCTGACAATGTGAAGGGGAGGGGGCTTAATCTCAAATTTGAGAAGCCGAATATGGACAGCCCCTCACCACACATCTCTAGGGTATTTGAACCGAAGTGGATTCCAAAAATCTAAAATTTCTCTCTTTCAACCCCTAAAATGAAAGGGTGAAGATTATAGGCTAAATTTTCATCATTTTTAAATATGTAATTACCCTAGGATGCTTGGCAATTTTGTAGAGTTGGGGAGAAAAACAAAAGTGAAAATTAATCACAAAAACATTACTATACTCACCCTATTTTTTTTTTTTTTATAATGATATTGATACAAGAAGAAATTGCACCAAGAAGGTACAACCTCTGTAGTCCCTGGTGGACCCTTGTAACGTGAAGATAAGGGGAGATTTAGGGATTGGGTAGCAGTCGAAGATTATCTGTGGATGCTGATCTTGAAAGATTGAAGGTTATAAGTTGCTGGAAAGACGGTCGGGGGAAGAGAGTTCCAGTCTCTAGATGTCATAGGGATAAATGAATTGGCGAATGCGATTGTTCGGTTAGTATCTAGTTTAAGCGCGTAGGGGTGTTGAATTTTAGAAAATCGTGCATTTCGCGCAAATGAAGCCTTTGGTGGGATTATCGATTTTATTTTGTCAGAACAAAAGCCATGGTAATATCTATAAAAAAGGGAAAGGGCGGAGACAGATCTACGATGGGCTAGGGAGTCGAGAGTGTCAGTTAATGTAGGATCGCCTATCAGTCTGATAGCTCGCCTCTGAATTGCATCTAAGGTATTAAGAGAATGCTTGGAGGCCCCTCTCCACAAATGCGAGCAATATTCAAGACAGGTGCGAATTTGAGCCTTGTATAATATAAGGAGTTGAGTGGGGGTGAGAAATCGTTTGGATCGGAAAAGAAAGCCAAGCCATATAAAATGAAGAGATAAATTTGTAGGTTAAATCAACTCCTTCAAAATAATAATAATAATAATATAAGCTAGATATTATATAAACTAAAAATAGCTTACAAAAAGAAGAGAAATCTCACCCAAAACATTATGTGACAAAACAGACCTAATTCGAAAAACTAGTGAAATCTAGGATGCAGCCAAGTTAAATTCCCCAAGGATAATTGTGCTTTAGTTAAAATGCACTATTTCTATTTTGAATGACAATCTATAATAGATTTGTGAATTCTAAAATTTAAATTTAAATGATTTTTATGAAACTTGGCTGTTACGAATTATGCCGTTAGGGTAATGAACTAAATTCGTGACAAGCCAAGTTTCATGAAAATAATCTAAATAAACAATAATTAAACAATTTAGAATCCAGTAATTAGAAAAATAGGAAATGAGTTCATGGTTTAAATTCAAATTTTAAACATTATGAAAAATATTCATTTAACAAGGACGCCTGTAGGGTAGGCTAGTACGATCCAAAGGCGTCTATTTGGTTGCATAGATACAGGCGGACAGATTTTCTACACTACTTTTTAACTAGTATATGGCTTTAGTTAAAAGCAATATAATATTAATATTTAAATGATTCTGTCTGATAACTAATGATTCATAATACTATGTTTTATAAATAAATTATAAATAAAGAAAGGAAAATTTTTTAGAGATAGGTGAATCTCATTGTGTTTTGTTAAATAAATCATTGTAAAATAATAAATAGTAAAATAAGTGAAATGTATTAATGTGGCAAAAATATGATTCAATTGGATTAAAACAAATTTAGATTGTCCAAGGTATGGTGATACTTCTTAATGTTAAAGATATAAATCTAAAATTTGAGATATATGTTGTTTTTTATAAGGTTATATTGAAAATAAAATGTTTTTTTAGGCTGATGATGACATATGTAAGTGTCGAAACGTCCCTGTTGACAATAAATGATAATAAATAAATTATGATAATAAAAAAATATAACTTGTGTTATTTTTTGAACAAAAAAAAAATCAACATCCATTTAAAAGAGAATTATATCCTCAAAATATTAAAATAAAATAAAAGAATATATTAATATTATTTTAGACTTCAATTCGGGTAAAAAGATCGAATTTTATTTGAAGGCAACGCGTTGTTCTTTTACTTTATCCAATGCGAAGCATGGGTAAAGTATTGTAATCGGTCTCGCGCCAAGCGGGACTTCAAAGGGTCCTCAGGTAAAGACTACGGAACCCATGGACTCAATTAAGGTGACAAATTGTAGTATTCAATTAGATTGAATTTTATGAAGTGACGATTTTGCCAAAAATTGCCCGGGTTCTCGTCGAGAGGCCAAAAAGTGCCATTTTTTTTTTTGGAAGTGCGTGAGGATGGATGGATGGATGTTATCGTTTTTTTCGTCCACGATTTTTTCCACACCATTGCATCGATTGAAATGAAATTGAAAACCTGCCATTATTTTAACAAAATGAAGCGCTGATTAGTTCTTGGTATATATCGGCATACAAACATTAGTACTTTAACGGTAGATCACTCGTATCCATAATAAGCATTAATTAACAGGAATAGCAGGGAATTGGATAAAAATAAAAAACAGAGTTTTTATTAAATGGGCAAGACGTTTCGTCGATTAAAATCCTTTCTTTGTCTGTTTAAAGAGTAGAAACATATTATTATTTTTTTTGTGATAAATTTTGATTGTTCAAGTGTGTAAAAGTTCAAGATTCTTGAGCAATTGGGGCATGATCCAACAATGTATTATAGTTTAAATAAAAAGGATTAAAGGATGTTTCGTCGCGTAGTGGAATTGTCTTTTGACAAAGAGTGATAGAATGAGCCACTGAGGAAGTCGAAATTAATCGACGAAACGTCTGGCCCATTTAATAAAAACTCTGTTTTTTATTTTTATCCAATTCCCTGCTATTCCTGTTAATTAATTAGTACTTTATTTCGGTAGTTTTTTAGTTTTTTCTAAATATCTTGAAAATGACTTAACTAATTTTGATGAAATTTAATATCCTAATTAAGTATCTTGGGGACAACAAAAAAGGCTAAATAAAGTTTTTAGTAAAAGTATATTTTAAAGTACTTTACTCTAGAGTAAGATAGTACTGACGTTTCGGTTTTTATTGGTAACCATTGTTGAAGACATAGAGGAATCGATTTTAAAATCAAAAATAGCGATTGATTCTCATCTAATACTTGAGGAATAACCATTCTATATTGGATTTTGACCTTTCGGTTTTTATTGGTAACCATTGTTGGAGACATAGAGGAATCGATTTAAAATCAAAAATAGAGATTGAATCTCATCTAGTACTTAAGGAACAACCATTCTATATAGGATTTTTGACGTTTCGGTTTTTATTGGTAACCATTGCTGAAGACATGGAGAAATCGAGTTAAAATCAAAAATAGGGATTGATTCTGATGTAATACTTGAGGAATAACAATTCTATATTGAATTTTTGACGTATCGATTATTATTGGTAACCATTGCTGAAGACATGGAGAAATCGGCTTAAAATCAAAAATAACGATCGATTCTTATCTAATACTAGCGGAATAACCTTATTGCATTCCATTTTTGATGTTTTGACTATTAATGGCAACCTCTACTGATAACGTGGAAGAATCGACTTAAAATCAAAAAGTCTAAATTCTTTTTGGTAAACAACTGAAGCTTGAGTTGTTTACCATAAAAGCCTTTTGCTAGCCAGCGGGGCTTCCGCTCCTGGACCCCCACATGGCTGCTTTATTGATGTTTTATTAGTAACAGAGAATAAATATAATTGTTTTATTATAAAGTCTTAAATAGACATAATCTGAGATTCTATTTAACTACACTCATAACAAATAAGATGAAACAAATATTTAAAATGTATTAAAAATCTCTATTCATAAAAAATTCTCTTATTCTCAAGCTTGAGTTGTTTATCATAAAAGAATTTAGTCTTATTGATTTTAAGTCGATTCTTCCACGTTTTCAGTAGAGCTTGCCATTAATAGTCAAAACATCAAAAATGGAATGCAATAAGGTTATTCCTCTAGTATTAGATAAGAATCGATCGTTATTTTTGATTTTAAGTCGATTCCTCCATGTCTTCAGCAATGGTTACCAATAATAATCGTAGCGTCAAAAATCTAATGTAGAATTGTTATTCCTCAAGTATTAGATGAGAATCGATCGCTATTTTTGATTTTAAGTCGATTTCTCCATGCCTTCAGCAATGGTTACTAATAATAACCGAAAAGTCAAAATTCCAATGTAGAATGGTTATTCCTCGACTTTTAAATGAGAATCGATCACTATTTTTGAATTAAAGTCAACATGAACTGCAAATTGCAAGTGATATCTGATTAATAATAAAGGAATAAACATATTAATATTTCAAATGAATTTGGATAAACTTTAGCAACGATCCGTGCGAAAATTTAAATTTTTAGTGAAATCACATATAATTAATTATAATTATTTATTAAACAAAAACAAATAATACAATACAACTACGATATTTCGATCGACTTATTCTGTGATCGTTCTCGAGCATGAGCACCCACTCCTATTTTAGGTTATCTGACCACAAATGATTGAGTCTTTTAATAAATTATTACTGCATAATATGGTTTATATCCAGAAATTAAACTAAATTATTCATGCACTAATGCTTTAATAAATTAAAAAGTTCTATTTTTATTTTTTATTTTTTTTCTATTCTAATGAGGACATCCTGATACTAAATACAAACAAGGGAGCAAATAAATATTTAGCCAAAATCAATGAAAATATATTTTTGATATTTGGAATCTGCCTGAATCCAAGCGCATAATGCTCCAGAATATTCCCTAAAATTTTCATATAATCATTCGGAATAGAGTGGCAGCAATTGGCAATCAATGTTTATTTTTAAAAAAGAAATGTTGATTGGCGATTCAATATATTTGGACAGGACGATTAAAAAAACACCTCGCTTCAAATGCAGCCGAGCTATTTATTTTTCGACACTCTCCCATCAGATACATTTCCATATTATTCGAGATAATATTATAATGATCCATAGCATATTCCCAAATAGAATGCCGTTGTTTTGTTAAAGGATATAACAACGATTTAATTCATTAGCAGGAAGAAGGGAGATTTGCGAGAGAATAAGCTTGGGTTGATTTTCGAAACCTTCACTTTGGGATCATGCGGTAAAAGGGCCTTTGAAAAATACTTTGCCTACAGAGCGGACCGCAATATTAAATTTAGTATTTTATTTTCATTGCTCAACAAATAGAAGAGTTTAATAGGTTTAATAATAGTTTGGTTAAATAAATTTATTAGATAAAACAATTGAGATAAAATCGTTCAAAATGATTTTTCTCTAATGGCAATTCGAATCTTACTAGGGACCATATTTTTCTTCATTTTCCCATTTAAAAATGTCTGAAACATAGAATACGTCTCTCGAGAACTGTAGATAACTCCAAGGACGAAAAGTCGTAGAATGTTCGTTCTAGTGGAAAAATGTTTCTATTATAATACGAAGAATTGATTAGATTTTTTGATGAAGCAAAAAAATATCATGTTTATTTGTATTTAGAAATATCTCTTAAGCGAAAGAATAATTTCCAGACATATTTGTGCTGTCTTTGTGTCTAGATTCCGATACCCATGATAGCTAGAGGACGGAGACTCGTATTAATTTGTTCTATTGCAAAATGCTTGTGTTACCAAATCTAAGAACTGATTAGATTTTGCGCTTTCTAGATTTAGGGTTTCCGGTTGAAAAAAAACAATTAAGAATAATATTATTATTATACTATTTTTATAAATGAAGTATGTGTACAGTCTACGAGCCCCGTCCCATCTCAATTGGCCCACCAATATTTTTTCATTTTAAATAAAATTATGCTAATTCACGGTAAATTTAATTTAAATATTTATTTTTATTATCATTTGGAACAATATTTTAAACAATTTAAAACATTTTATTGTAACATTTAACTTAAAAATTATTTTTTAATTGTTAAAAACATATTTTTATATAAAAAATAGTTATTTGCTTTTCACGATATTTTTTTTTTTATGAATCTGTGAATATGTGAAATAATCAAGTAGGCTTTGCCTTTTTCCAACAAAAGAAAGTTTGTTTTGTTTATTATTAGTAAAAATGACTCGTGGAAAGGTTGTTGATGAAAAAATTCGCTCAATTATTATCAATTTATTTAAAAGGCAAAATCAAACGCGGAAATTGGCGATCTAGTTAATTTATCAAAGTTTACTGTCAGAAATATTATTCGAGTTTATAAAACAACGGGTTCAATATCTACAAAAACCTCGGTATGAGTCGAAATCCAAAATATCAGATGCTGATAGACGGCATTGAATAAGATATTAGAAAAAACAGGCGTTCAAACTATGGTGAATTATCTGTTCTTTGGAGCGAAGTGTTTCAAGATCCGCGTGCCATAGAAAAACCCTTAAGTTAGATTTTAAAACTTACAATATAATTTTATTGCAACTTTTTCCAAATTTTTTTTTTGTAATTTTACTAATTTTTTTGTAGGCGAAAGAAAGAAAGAAACAAATAAATAAATAAATCTTTATTCCTCGACCTGCTTAGAGGCACAAGTCCTCGGTGGCTAGGTCCTCCAAACATCAATACAATCTAGCTACAATACATTAATAAACATCAATACAAATTAATTACAACAATTTAACAAATAATAAACAAGTAAAAAAAAAGAAAAAGAAAAAAAAATAGAAATGTATGCTCATTAACAAATAATATGACCATAGATTTCCATCAAAAGACAAAAAGTAATTTAAAAATTCCGCGCAAAAACCCGATACCGGGAGCAAGCGACGCATTAGCCATCCCGGCATTTGCCATAAATTGTTAAGGAAACCTGGTCAAAACCTTAACAAGGATGGTATGACCTCTCTCTACCTCACCTAATCTCTGCTTGTGAGAACTAAATAAAATTTTGCACAACTCTAGGACATTAGGACTTGACAAAATTTATAATTGATTTAATCATAGGGGGCAGAGGACTATAATTCCAAGTAGTAACAGACAGACTGTTCCACAAATCAATGCCAGATCCTACAAATGAATGTAAACCGATATTTTTCAAGAATCTTGGCTTACGAATAAGTTATAATTATAGTTATAAGCTTACAAAACCGGCTTAAATGGACTAAATGTCACATTAATTGGACGAGTGATGAATGGAATAGTGTCCATTGGAGTGATGAGTCTCGTTTTGAAGTTTGTGTTTGGGACAATCGAAGCAGAGTTATTCGTCAGAAAAATCAAGCTTTCAATTCAGATTGTTTAAAAAAGAAAGTAAAATTTCCTGCTTCAGTTATGGTATGGGGTTCAATGTCTGCTAGAGGTGTTGGAAAACTTCACTTCATTGATGGAATTGTAAACACCAATAAATATTTAGAGATTTTAAAAAAATCGTTACTTCCAACAATGGCAGATGCATTGCAGAATAATAATAATTTTGTGTTCCAACAAGACGGGGCGGCCTGCCATACATCAAGAAAATCTTTAAAATGGCTTTCTGATCATAATGTTCCACTTTTGGAGTGGGTGGCAAACAGTCCCGACTTGTCACCAATAGAAACTCTTTGGCACACAATGAAAAAGCTATTACGAATACAACCAGCTAGAAACGTAGTCAAATTAAAATACAAACTTCAAAATATTTGGGATACTTTCACTCAAGATGAGTGTCAAAACTTAATAAGTACGTTGCCCAAAAGAATTCAAGCCATAATTAAAAATAAAGGCGACGTCACACAGTGGTAAAGGTTTTGGATTTTGTATGTTTTCCTTGTTTTTAACAATTAAAAAGAAATTTTAAGTTAAATGTTACAATAAAATGTTTTAAATCGTTTTAAGTGTTGTTCCAAATGATAATAAAAATAAATATTTAAATTAAATTTACGGTGAATTAGCATAATTTTATTTAAAAAGAAAAAATATTGGTGGGCCAATTGAGATTGGACGGGGCTCGTAATTTTGAAATTATTGTCAAAATGTCTAGCAATGTATTAAAATTAATTAGGATCAATGAAAGGATCCATAGACCTTTTAAAGTATGTTTAGAAAAGCATTTTTTTATAATGATATTGATACAAGAAGAAGTTGCATCAAAAAGGTACAACGTCTGTAGTCCATGGTGGACCTTGTATCGTGAAAATAAGAAGAGATTAAAGGATTGCGTACGAGTTGAAGGTATCTGTAGATGAGGGTCTTGAAAGATTGAAGGTTTGGGAAGACGGTAGGAGAAAGAGAGTTCCAGTCTCTAGATATCATAGGGATAAACGAACTGTCAAATGCGTTTGTTCGGTTTGTATCCAATTTAACCGTATAGGTGCGCGAATGAAGCCTTTGGAGGATTATTGATTTTATCTCGTCAGAACAAAAGCCATGGTAATATCTATAAAAAAGAGAAAAAGGTGGAGACAGATTTACGATGGGCTAAAGAGTCGAGAGTGTCAGTTAATGTTGTTTGAAAATTTTAATTAAAATTAATAAATTCTTAAGAGTTAAAGGATTTACTTCTCTAATTTCCATCTCTGTTCACTATAATAAATAACCTCAGCAGCTCCATTAAAAAGGAGTTTTTGGACAACACAAACCTCTCCCAAAGTGGGGATTCATTTGGGCAAATAACTGCTTTTAAATCTAAAATAAATTAGGGTGATATTTTGATAAGTTACACCCCAGGCGGTTATTTTTAGATGCTATCTCTTAAAATGTAATAAGCTCCTATGTATAAAGTTTAATGCAAGTTAAGACTCGACGTGGAAGTCACATTTGAGGCAGCCATCTCTTTTAAGATGTTTTTTTTTGTACTTAGATGAAAATTGCAATATTATTTAAGGATCTTGTCAACTCAATTCGGATTTTGTAGTTTAAAACTTTTTGAAAATAAATTAATGAAGAAGATATCAGTTTTGGAATAATTTTCAAATATCAGTATTCATAATAATCGTCTGACATATAAGCGAACTAATTTGATAACAACTTTAATTAATACATTTTCGTTGAAGAGAATTTGTTTGCAGATAGTAGCAGAGTGATTGATTCATCAATTTAATGGTCTCATGTTGTCTGACCAGGCTATTATTACAACAAAAAGAATTGACCTAAATCCAATCGGTTATTCGAAATCATGTGAAATAACAGATAGAATATTTATAAATAAAGACTGATGGTGATTATGAAGATCAAACCTTCGAAACTATAGTCTTTAACAATTAAATATTTATTGAAGGAGACAAAAAAGAGTGTGTCACACTCTTTTAGTGTCTCCTTCAATATATAAAAATTCTGCTACACTCGGCAAAAAAACTTTCAATTGAATTAAATATTTATCTATATAAATAATTTATTTATTAGAGACTATAGTTTTGAAGTAAATTTATCATTTTCTCATTAATATATCAAATTTTAAATTTATTTAACTTCATTATTGCAAGTTAGAAATATATAAGTTCAGATATTATTTTCACTTAATATTTGACAAAAATCACCTGCATTTGATTCGCGATTGAATCAAATTTAGGAAACATACGATTAATAGTTTTGAAGGTTTGATCTTCATCATCAGTCTTTTTATTTATATATAATAATAAAACTTTGAGTAAGATACGTGGTAGGTTTCACAAAAAAGAAATAAAACAAAATTGAGTTTTGAATTCGATATATTTCGGGGGTTAGCAGTAAATTTGCAGCTTTTTATTCAATGATTCATAGACTCATCAGTATACCCATGAATACTATAAATTTCAATAAAGGGCTTAACATCATTCAGAATATATCCCTGAATAATGGTTATAACATTACGACTATCAACAAAATTTATAATAAAATCAAACGTAAATTCACTATTTCACACTTACACTCATTACAATCGGGAACTGAAAAAATATATAGAAGAATACCCTTCATTTCTAATCATCTGACATCTCCATTAGCTTATACGCTTAGATCATATGGAATCACTCCTCCTTTATACAACAACAACAATTTATGCTCCCGATTAATTAACAATAAAATAGAAAAAAATTGATAAATTAGACAAATCAGGAGTGTATAAATTAACTTGTCAATATTGTGATGCTTTTTATATAGGGCAGACAGGCCGCTCATTCAAAATACTTTACTCTGAACATGTAAGAGCTCTTAATCGTCTCAACAAATCCGATAACATTAATTTAGATTCGACCTCAGCCTTTGCAATTCACTTACATCAATCCAACCATTCAACCTCTAATAATAACCCTATCTCCATTCATTTCAAAAGAAAAGGCCTTAAATTGGATCTCTTAGAATCCACCGAAATTAAAATAGCCCTCTCTAATAATTCAAATATTTTAAATAATCAATTAGAAGTGTATAAAAATACAATTATTGATTATATATTATAATAAATTAAATAAACATTCATTCCATTGTTCGCACATTGAATATATTAGGGTAATTGTACTCTCTTAGGTACCTTTTCAGTTGTACCCTTTCAGGTAATTTCCCATTCGTTATTACAATAGCAGGTATAGCTTCCCTTCAGCCGGTTCAAATCTCAATAGAGAAAATATTCGCTCTCAGGTACCTTTCCAGTTGTACACTTTCAGGTACTTGCCCATTCGTTATTATTATAGCAGGTATAGCTTCCCTTCAGCCGGTTCAAATCTCAATAGAAAATATTAATTCTTAGAACAACTTCTCCTCTTTCCCTTACTTTCCTCTCCCCACATACATTTCAAAAAATTGTAAAAAATTGTTACTTGTAAAACTATTTTTCCAATATATAATCAGTTTTCTTGGACTCCTGATAATGGGCTAACCCCCGAAATATATCGAATTCAAAACTCAATTTTGTTTTATTTCTTTTTTGTGAAACCTACCTCGTATCTTACTCAAGTTTTATTATTATATTAAAATGTTTCACCTAGAACCAACACCTAACTCCTTAAAAATTATTTTTATTTATAAATATTCTATCTGTTATTTCACATGGGTTCAATTATCTGACTAGAAAAAATCGTCTTACTGTTATAGCTATCATTTGTTATGTGGCTAGCTTGCGAATTTATCTATATTCACTTGTGTAATTAAATCAAAAAGAAATAACAGATCAAATATTTCTAATTAAAAGATTGAGGATAAAGGTTAAACCTTCGAAACTATATTCTACAGTAGGGAAAATTAACGAAAATATTGCTATCAGCTATAGACCGAGAACAACACTATCATATGTATATAATAATAAAACTCCCACCCTTTACTTAAATAATTCAAACTCAATATACAGGATCAGTTGCAGGGATTGCGACCAGTGCTATGTAGGGATGACTTGTCAATATCTAGCCGGCCGTATCTCCCAACATAAATATAATGTTTCACGAGAAGAAAGACATATAGCTCTGGTCGCGCATGCCCTAGATGAAGGCTATACATTTCATTTCGAAAATACCAAAATTCTGCACTTTGAAAATAATGTATGGAAAATGTAAATTTTGGAATCTATGTATATTTTTGTAAATAAAACTGTTAATTTTAAAAGAGATTTTAATTACACAATTTTATCATATCGAAACATACTAATTGAAGATTAATTTGACGAACTTGATTAATGGATAAATAATAAAACTCCCACCCTTTACTTAAATAATTCAAACTCAATATACAGGATCAGTTGCAGGGATTGCGACCAGTGCTATGTAGGGATGACTTGTCAATATCTAGCCGGCCGTATCTCCCAACATAAATATAATGTTTCACGAGAAGAAAGACATATAGCTCTGGTCGCGCATGCCCTAGATGAAGGCTATACATTTCATTTCGAAAATACCAAAATTCTGCACTTTGAAAATAATGTATGGAAAATGTAAATTTTGGAATCTATGTATATTTTTGTAAATAAAACTGTTAATTTTAAAAGAGATTTTAATTACACAATTTTATCATATCGAAACATACTAATTGAAGATTAATTTGACGAACTTGATTAATGGATAAATAATAAAACTCCCACCCTTTACTTAAATAATTCAAACTCAATATACAGGATCAGTTGCAGGGATTGCGACCAGTGCTATGTAGGGATGACTTGTCAATATCTAGCCGGCCGTATCTCCCAACATAAATATAATGTTTCACGAGAAGAAAGACATATAGCTCTGGTCGCGCATGCCCTAGATGAAGGCTATACATTTCATTTCGAAAATACCAAAATTCTGCACTTTGAAAATAATGTATGGAAAATGTAAATTTTGGAATCTATGTATATTTTTGTAAATAAAACTGTTAATTTTAAAAGAGATTTTAATTACACAATTTTATCATATCGAAACATACTAATTGAAGATTAATTTGACGAACTTGATTAATGGATAAATAATAAAACTCCCACCCTTTACTTAAATAATTCAAACTCAATATACAGGATCAGTTGCAGGGATTGCGACCAGTGCTATGTAGACGATGACTTGTCAATATCTAGCCGGCCGTATCTCCCAACATAAATATAATGTTTCACGAGAAGAAAGACATATAGCTCTGGTCGCGCATGCCCTAGATGAAGGCTATACATTTCATTTCGAAAATACCAAAATTCTGCACTTTGAAAATAATGTATGGAAAATGTAAATTTTGGAATCTATGTATATTTTTGTAAATAAAACTGTTAATTTTAAAAGAGATTTTAATTACACAATTTTATCATATCGAAACATACTAATTGAAGATTAATTTGACGAACTTGATTAATGGATAAATAATAAAACTCCCACCCTTTACTTAAATAATTCAAACTCAATATACAGGATCAGTTGCAGGGATTGCGACCAGTGCTATGTAGGGATGACTTGTCAATATCTAGCCGGCCGTATCTCCCAACATAAATATAATGTTTCACGAGAAGAAAGACATATAGCTCTGGTCGCGCATGCCCTAGATGAAGGCTATACATTTCATTTCGACAAATACCAAAATTCTGCACTTTGAAAATAATGTATGGAAAATGTAAATTTTGGAATCTATGTATATTTTTGTAAATAAAACTGTTAATTTTAAAAGAGATTTTAATTACACAATTTTATCATATCGAAACATACTAATTGAAGATTAATTTGACGAACTTGATTAATGGATAATTAAATAAATATTATCTCTATGTCATCATCATTGAGTATACAGTCCTAAGACTGGTTTGACGCAACCACTCGTCTTCACTCGGCTCTGTCTCCCGCCAGCTGTTTGACCTCTCTAAATGTCTCGCATCCCATATCCCCAATTATTTGGTCGAAATATTTTGATCTGGGCCTTCCCCTTTTCTTTCCCACCTCCCCTTCCAAGATATCCTTAAGCAGTCCCCCGTGTCTCAGTGTGTGCCCCATCATCTGACCTTTTCTCTTCCTAAGACTCTCCACAAGATTCTTCTTTCTCCGATTCTTCCAAGAACTTCTTCATTTGTAATTCTATCCATCAATTTGATATTCATCATTCTTCTGTAGCACCACATTTCGAAAGCTTCCAATCTTTTTCTCTCCGGTTTTCCAATTGTCCAGGTTTCACACCCGTACAAGGCTATGCTCCAAATGCTCCATACATATGTCTTCAATAACATCTTCCTGTTTTCTAATTGAGGAGGAGAATAGCAGTTTTTGTTTTGAATTAAACCCCATTTTTACTTGGGCAATTCTTTATTTAATTTCTTTTTAACTCCTCCCATCCCATGTGATTTTACTTCCTAGTTAGCGGAATTCCTTAACTCCTTCGAGGTTAATTTTGATGCATGCCTGTCTCGTTTGTTCTTTTTTTGTACAAAGTACGACTTTGGTTTTATTCTAGTTTATTTTCATTTTGATTTCTTCTATTAGGATTTGGTAAATTCCATTCAGGGCGTCCTCTAATTCTTTTTTGTTGCTTTCTAGAAGGGCAATGTCATCGGCAAATCTTAACATAGCGATCTTTTGTCCTTAGATTTCGATACCTGTATCAATTTTGTCTTTGAATTTTTTTATAGCTACTTCTATGTATAAGTTGAAAATCATGAGTGACTGCACACATCCTTATCTTACACCTCTCTTCTCTCCCTAAATTTTATTCCCGCTTGTATTAAGATTTTGAACATAATTTACCAATTGACGTTATCGAATGCTTTTTCTAGGTCTATGAATCCAATGTAGACAGATTCTTCCCTGATAAAAGCCCTTTCTATTATTAGTCTATGTGAGAGAATTGCTTCTCGTGTGCCTCTGTTTCTTGAGAAGAAATGTATATATATCTGTATATCTATATGTAATTTATCTTAATGAACCAATTAGTGAATGAAAATTGTCTTATATTTAATTGTAATTTAAAACTCTCTCGAACTTTGCATTTCATCTTAAACGGAAAAAGTCAATAATAGTCTTAAAAATATTACATCTTTTACCCTTTTGTCGAACACCCTGTATGTAGTTTTGTATATATTTCTTGTATATAATTTTATCTGATGACCGGTGTATCCAAAATTTTTTTTATATAAATATTGACAAATTCCCGGTGAATAGAAAAACAAAATTATAATTGATTGATGTACTTGGAAAAGGCCAATTTAATATTGTTATCATTGTTTGTCATTGTTCAGCTCTGAAGATGGCTACAACCAATAGCCGAAACATTAGCGGGAGTTAATAAAAAGAAATAAATTAAAGGTGCACGTCTCTTATTTAAACCCTTATTCTACAACAAATAACATATATATATTTGTTATATATTGCATCAAGCAGAGGACAACCTCATTGATTTCTCATTATGAATCAACAACTCTGCTACTCTCAGAAAAACAAAAACTTTTCACTTATTTTCATTTTTAATCGGCGTAGGTATATAGTGAATTCACTCGAAAAAAAATAAGCTGACGTGGTCTGATGTGGGCATCCACTTGACTTTACCATACAACCTGGCCCTTCACTTATATTTAATATTTAATAAAATTATTTATAATCATGTAGGGGAGGGGCTTAGTTTTTGCACTTTTAGACTCCTGTGGGCACACTGATTATATATACAAAATTTGGTTGAGTTTGGTACACGAGCCTATATTTTCATTTTTTGACCCTATACTATATTTTCATTTTTTGACCCCCCACCCATTTTGGGCGGTTAATTTATGCATTTTTAGATTACTGTCGGCCCACTGATTTGATGTATACAAAATTTGGTTGAGTTTGGTACAAGAGCCTAGATTTTCATTTTTTGACCCCCCCCACCCCCTTTCGGGCGGTTAGTTTTTGCATTTTTAGACTTCTGGTGTCCCAGTGATTATGTATACAAAATTTGGTTGAGTTTGCTCAAATGGCCTAGATTTTTAATTTTTAACCCCCCTCCACCCCCTTTTTTGGGTCGATATGCACTAAAATCTAATCAGCTCTTAATCTTAATTGACCAAAATTACGTGTGAAATTTGGTTTCGATAATAATAGTTTTTGAGATAGCTCGTCCATAAAAATTTTGTAACGCACAGACTAACTAACAGACATTTATATCTCCAAAAATATAATTTTTTCGATGTTCACTTATTAGAGCTTTTTTGTAGAGCGAAATGCCATGGTTTTTGCTCAATTTTTTTAATCAAAATAGTTTCTGCCGTTTATAATATATTTCGAAAAAAGAAAAAAATCAACACTTTTTTCATGCACGATTACAATACTTGACCATACCCTGTATGGTAAAGTAAAAACATTGTTTTGCTCAATGAAAAAAATATGTGAAGAAAAACATGTTCAACCATATTTGTCTGAGTGTCTGTCTGGATTAGGATACCCACCTAAACTCAGGAATGGAAAAACGTAGAAAGTTAGCTCTTATGCTAAAATATGTGAATTTTTAATACAGAGAACTTATTAGATTACAGGCTTTGAAACTTAAGTTCCAAAATGCAGGTTGGATAATTTTTTCAATGATTTTATTGGGATTTTAAAGTCATAGGATAAAAGAGCTTAAATATCGTGTCTTTAAAAGTTTTCACTTTTTCCTCCAATTTTAGAATTTTTTAGTCTGTGCTTATAAAAAATAATTTTTAAGAAAAAAATAAAACCGACTTCAAAAAAATTAAATGCATCAAATAAAATACACTAAAAGGTATAAAATAATTATTAACTTATTTAGTTAGAACTAAACTACGAAATATTAACATGAAATTACTTTTTGTACTCGGTGCCAATGCGATTCATAAAAGGTATATGTTTGGCACCGACTTAAAAAAGTAATTTCATGTTAATATTTCGTAGTTTTGTTGTAACTAAATAAGTTAATAATTATTTTATTCCTTTTAGTGTATTTTATTTGTTGCATTTAATTTTTTTGAAGTCGGTTTTATTTTTTCTTAAAAATTATTTTTATTTTTCTCTTTTTAGTGATGTTATTAATAGTGATCCTATCATCAGAACTTGACCAAATTAATATGGAACCATCCCTAAGATACCCCCTTTCCAATAAAAAAAGAATCATCGAAATCGGTTCATAAACAAAGAAGTTAGGCATGAGCAAACCTAACAAAAAAGGTCTAATACCTATGAAAAAATAATGGGACCAATCGGAAGGTAGAACGAACCCAATGCAAATTTTTTTTTCAAAATCGGTTCAAAATTGCAATCAACCGATATTAAAATTTTACAATAAGAATATTTTTACTGGAATAACTCACATCTTATGATAAATTTTCATTTTTTTATTTTGGATCCCAGAAAAAATTCAAACCTTCCCAAAATAATCTTTGGATTTAAATTTTAATTTCAGGTGAACATGAATATATAAAACTTTAAATTTCAAGTTTGTATCTTATTTTGATTAGGAGCTCCTTCTCTGACAGACAAACAGATAAACCGTTTAGTGACAATAACAGATTCCCGTTTTACTTTTTAAATAGAATCCTAAAAACCCCATTCCTAATATATTAATTTATATAAAATGTTGTAGAAAAACAAAAACACATTACAAAATTTTATTTCAATTAATACTCACATAGTTTTTATATATGCATACAGATATTGGCATACATTTATGTATAATGTATATAGGTACATATTTTTTTATTTATTTTTTTTTATTTTTTGTTGAATGAATTTATGGATGACACTTCAATTCGGGTAGATGAGAATATAACACAAGTCGTTTGCGTTGAAAATTTTCATACAAATTGCAAACGATCTATATCATAATTGTGAAAGTTACTGTTCATAAAATAATATGATTTTGATTAGAGATGGCTTCTATGTATGACAACTAATGATTGATGACACTCCAAATATGAAATACGAAAGCCTTAAGGAAAAATTCAAATGCAAATAAATCCAATTTATAAAAATATTGTTAATTTCACTGAAATTGGAGGGATGAATGAAAACATTTTAAGACTTGGTACACTCTTTTACACTTATATAGGGTTTTCCAATAAGGGCGGGTCGATGTTGAAATGGAATAAAACAAGCTGTGTCCAGTTTTCAAAGACTCTGCTGCAAAGATCCGGCTGACTTTGAGCAATGGCCTGGGTTATGTTGACTTTGAGGGCATCAGTCTATTGCGGCTTATTAGCATACTAGACTTGCGGCTTTAACGGTGTTAGTTCTCAGGTTCGACTCCTGAGGGGATGAATCGCCTCTGATATCGCAATTTAATAATATTTCTACTAAAATCTTAGAATCTGTCCTAAAAATTAAATTCTTTCTCCTTTAATAAACATTGGTTAGTTTTAACCTTAAGTGATTTTTTGAAAAACATTCCAACTTTTTTCAAAAAAAAGATGCTCAAATCTTTATCGTTATTTATATTTAAATTTTTTCAATATACCATATGTATTTCGGGTTATCAACCCATCTATTTCGGGTTATCAACCCATCTCCAGGAATTACAGAAAAAAATTGTTTTCTTTATTTAAATTATTTTAAAGGTTAATCCCTCTTAGAGGTAAAGACTATTGTTATTCGAAGTGAAAAATTTAGGTAGAGTAGACTCTTTTGACATATGGATAAATAAAGGAAAATTAGTAGTTCATTAAATTTTGTGTATAGGCTGGAAATATAATTTTTTGAACTTTGAATGTTTTTCTTTAAGTCGAGTTGATTATTGATAACATTTTAATCGTTCGCCAGGGCATGTTTTATTTCCGTGGATACAAGAAAATCCAATCTTAATATTTGTTTACTTTTATCTTTATTAAAGATGTTTCAGCTTGCACCAACACTACAATCTCTATTAATTATTAACAAAAATTAAATTAACAAAAGGTCAGATATGGACTGTTTTAAAAATGTCCATTGATAAAGGGAGAAATTCTCCCGAAACGTTTGAATTTAAAATAAACTTTTTGAAGAATGTTTTTCAAAAAAAGATTTGTGTTTTTGATTATAAAACAATCAATAAATATTTTTTTTCTTTTCAAAATAGAATTATATAGCGTTAAGGAGGTTCTTTCGCGACAATCCACGCCAAAAGTTTTAGCCTCGTAACCACTATAAATATGAAAAGAACTAAAATTTTAGGGTATTTTTTTTTACCTGACTGTCCACTCACACTACGAAATCTTTATACGGACACACACATACTTGCCGGTCGTTTCCAAGCCATTGTGCTTATATCCCCTCCACTAAAAATAATCGCCCAAATATGTTTTTTTTTGGTTTTTTATCAAAACTACGTGGTCAATAATTTCTATTTTTTTTTTAAGTTACTCTGAATATATTATTCTAGCAAATATTTGTTTTTTTATCAAGATGGTGGAAGTCCTTCAATGAAAAAAAAATAAAATAATAATCATATCCCCACCCTTTCCTTATCTACCCTATGTTAAAAATGTCATTTTTTAATTGCAATTATTTCATGTTAGGTGTGGTAAATCGTCTTCAAATTTTAACAGTATGTGTATTATGCTTTTAATGACTTATATTCCCAGTTTCAAAAACTTCTTGAATTTTTGCATTTGTGAAAGAACTACCTTAAGTACATTTTATTAATTTGAACCAGTAAACAAGTCGTCTGGTCTCGTCTCGTGCGAAGTCCACAGTATACTGTCACTACAATTAGATTTGCAACTATTTGCAGCTAATGTTTATTGATTTATTTAAAGTATAATATTAACTAAATGCCTCAAACGGTCTTTTAACCCAACTTCGCCCAACTCATTAACTTTTTCAACATTTATACAAAATTATTTTCTATAATTTTCGTAAAAGAATATCACTAGATTTTTGTATCTCACTTTATAATAATGATTTTTCAAATAGGTATATAAATTCTACTTACTTTCAGAAGTATTTTCCATTTTTTAGAATGAAGATCGATCAACTTTTCACTAAGATATTGATTTGCTGCAGGTTTGCTCAAACTAGGGTAACTTTGCCAATGAATATAAACTAAAGTAAAAATAATAGCCACCTTTTCTCTTGACCATCAAATACTTAAACTATCTGTGTATCCAATCTAATGGCCAAAAACTCCCTACTAATAATTTTTCTTGACTTTTGGCCAGCTTTTCGGGATTTGGGCCGGCGCGCCGGCCCAAAATCCGCACCAAACAGTAACTTTTTGTGAATGCATTGCCACCTAGTGAACCTCTGTGGGTTGGCGTCAACCCATATACGGGAATTTTGCTTGTTAACATAGCCATTCATCCAATAATGCGCCTCGTCCCTAAAGATGATTTTTCGCGCACAATGCTTGCACTAACGAACACTCATTTTGATAATAAATTTTTAGCATGTGGACGTGCTGCTCAATCCTGTAACTTGCCATGGTGATTTGGCATCAGTAATTGAATAATAAACAACAGATTTGACAGACGCCGCCAAAACAACATGATCGCCTCAGCCTGTCAACATCGACCCGTCTCTATTGGATAACCCTTTATTATGAGATGCTCTTAAAATTTCAATAAAACCAATGAAAAATTGTATTTTACCATATGTATTTATGAACTAGAAGTCCTAAAACTAGAGTTGGAAATCTATTCAGATTTCCGCATTAAAAATCCAAGTATTTTGGTACAAGAATGAACTTTTTTCAACTTTCTGTTTTTGAGTTATCGTGAATCCAGACAGACACACGAATCACAGACAGTCAGAAAATAAATCATGGTTGAAGTCTAAAAATTCAAAACTAACCCCCCCCCCCCCCCCCCTTACATGATTATAAATAATTTTATTAAATATTAAATATAAGTGAGAAGCCAGGTTGTATGGTAAAGTCAAGTGAACGTGTCAGTTATTTTAAATATTTTTATATACCTACATATATACTTAGGTATATACAAATATTTATTTTTAAAAAAAATGATTTTTTTTTCAATAATAGATTCCCTGAATAAAATTTCCGGGTATGTGGCAGTCAGGCGGTCCTGATATTAATGTAGTCTTTTTGAATTTAGAAGATGTCAAAAAATATTTTCGGAGAAACCATTGAAAAAAATTTCTAGTTACTATTGGAAAAAAGTAAAAAAAGAGTAAGTGAAAGTGTACACGTAGATTGTAACTTGTGTAAAGAGAAACTTTGAATTTACAGAGCTAGCAAATCAGAATGGTATCATTAAAATTAGCTGATTCTAGGGTAGTATAAATGAGAGAAATCGGACGATTTTGTTTTCCGGCTATAGTTGGAACTGTTCGCCTTTGCGTTTTCCCTTTAAAGACGGTTCGTTGCGTCTTTAGAACAGTGGGGAAGTTGCCGATTCTCCCATTAAAGATCAATTAGAGTAAGATCTCCGACTCGGCCATTCAATCGAAATTTCTTATTAACATTCATGAATCTGCATTAATAAACAGCTTATTTAGGCTTAGGAAACCCGAAGACCAACTTTTATTGTATAAGAACCAGGAAACTTTTGTTAACCCTAGAACGCAGATGATGGGGCACACACTGAGACATGGGGGACTGCTTAGGGATATCTTGGAGGGGAGGTGGGAAAGAAAAGGGAAGGACCAGATTAGAATATTTCAACCAAATAATTGGGGATATGGGATGCCAGACATTTAGAGAGGTTAAACAGCTGGCGGGGGACAGAGTCGAGTGGAGACGGATTGTTGCATCAAACCAGTCTTAGGACTGTATACTCTGATGATGATAGAACGCATAAGGCTTGGTCAAACCTTTTCTTTTCAATAACTTTCAGAAAAGGGGTCCCATGAATTAAGTTTTTACAGGGTATGGTCAAGTATTGTAATTGTGCATGAAAAAAGTGTTTCTTTTTTTATTCGGTTTTCCGAAATATCTCAAAAACGGCTCAAACTATTTTCGATTAAAAAAATTGGTCGAAACCATGGCATGTCGGTCTACAAAAACGCTCTAATAGGTGAACATCGAAAAAATTATATTTTTCGAGATAATTATTGTTTTGTCAAAATGCCTGTTAGTCTGCGCGTTACCAAATTTTTGTGAACAAATAAAAATCTAGGCCCTTTGAGCAAACTCAACCAAATTTTGTATACACAATCAGTGGGGCCCCGGAAGACTTAAAATGCAAAAACTAACCATCCAAAATGGAGGGGGTGGGGGTCAAATTATGAAAACCTAACCGCTTGGACCAAATTCAACCAAATTTTATATACATAATCAGTGGGTTAATAAAGTAAAGGGTGTGTAGTTTCACAATGAAAAAAAATAAACCGTTGGCCCCCAGAAGACTAAAAATGCAAAAACTAACCACCCAAATGGGGGGGGGGGGGTTGACCTCCCTAAATAATTATAAATTATTTTATTAAATATTAAATACAAGATAGGGGTCAGGGTGTATGGTAAAGTCATGTGGATGGCCACATCAGAACGTGCCAATTTTTTTTTTCTTGGAACCATTTTAAAAACACAAAGTCATAAGAAGGGCCTCTCGGGCCCTTGGTTTTTCTGTGTATTAAAACACTAAAAACAGTAAAAAATTATTGATTTCTTATTTAATTTTATGAATTTTGGTATAAATTAATCAAAAAAATGAATATACATAATCATTGAAAAATGTATTATAAACCAATTACGTTTATAGTGGGACAGATGGGACCACCTCGTGAATTTGTGTTTGTGAAAAAGCGTGTGCTCTAGGGTTAATAAGTTTTGAAAATATGTTGTGCCTTCTCAACAAGTTGTATAAGTCAAAGCGGAAGCATTAGCCTTATGTAATTGAGGAAATTACAAAGCTTGACCTGATTATGATTATACTTAAGTGAGGGGTTTCAGATAATCAGGGCGGATGATAGACGATGGTACCTAAAGCTTGACACACATCTGGCTACCCGTCCTCTGTACAAATTCTTAATAATCCTTGTATTTTAAGATACATCTTGTTATTTATTTAGAAATCTTTAATATACATATCTACTCTTTTTAAACGAGCAAAAATTGTATTTATATTTATATGTTTATATATTTATTTATATATTTGTATCTTAGTTCTATTTTGAAACGGCTCTACCGATTTTGATGAAACCAACTCTATTAACCAGTTTTGAGGATGAGAAAACGATCTGGCTAGGGACCTCAACAAATTTCATCTTAATTGATCTTTTCTTAATTAATGTAATTATTTATAGATGAAAATCTCAATAAAAAAGTTTGTTTACATTTTTTTCAATTATCTTTTATTTATTAATTGATTTTTTTTAATTTTAAAACTCACTAATAGGTTATAACAAATATTATTATATTATATTAAAATTAGGAATTTTTTTGTTTTTAATTAACAGGTGTCTAAATCATAACATTACGTGGATTCATAACAAAACAGGTGTGTTTACAAATAAAGTGGTTGAAGTGGCTTTTTTTATATAACTTGAAACAAATCTTATTTAATTTTATGTTTTTATTTCAGATCCTATACGATTATTTTTTTATTATTATTTTCCTATTTATTTTTTTATAATGTTTATCAATATGAACGAATGTGGGCAAATTGGTGTACGAGTAAACAAATATACACATAATATGTGGACCACTAGAAAGCTAGAAATGCAAAAACTGGGTGCGGGGTGGGGTGGATGTGGGAGGTGTAGGAGGTGGGGTGCAGTTGTGGGGGATCCGGGGGTGGGGCGGGTTTGGGTGGGGTGGGGATGGAGTGGTGGGGGCGAGGTGCGTGGTTTCGGGAGGGGGTCCAGGGGCCGTGTACTATATATATTTGTATTTTTTTTAATTTGGTTACCGTGCATATCTCGGTGGCTCCAGGTACTTATAACAATTCGACAAATAATAATTTTTAAGAAAAAATAAAAAACCGACTTCAAAAAATTAAATGCAACAAATAAAATACACTAAAAGGTATAAAATAATTATTATCTTATTTAGTTGCAACTAAACGACGAAGTATTAACATGAAATTGCTTTTTGAAGTCGGTACCAAACAAACTATACCTATAAGCGAGAGTACCCGCCAAACGTACTAAGTAAGATTCGTCGAGTGCGATTCATAAAAGGTACTATATGTTTGGCACCAACTTCAAAAAGTAATTTCATGTTAATATTTCGTCGTTTAGTTGTAACTAAATAAGATAATAATTATTTTATACCTTTTAGTGTATTTTATTTGTTGCATTTAATTTTTTGAAGTCGGTTTTTATTTTTTTCTTAAAAATTATTTTTATTTTTCTCTTTTTAGTGATGTTATTGTAATAGTGATCATATCATCAGAACTTGACCAAATTAATATGACACCATCCCTAAGACACCCCCTTTCGGATAAAAAAAGAACCATTGAAATCAGTTCATAAACAAAGAGGTTAGGTCTAAACAAACCTAATAAAAAAGATCTAATACCTATAAAAAAAACGAAAAAAATGGGACCAATCGGAAGCTAGACTGGACCCAATGCAAAAAAAATTTTCAAAATCGGTTGACAATTGGCGGAGATATGAGGTAACATAGGCACAAAACCTCCTCCTTTTTTGAAGTCGGTTAAAAATAATTCTTTGGTTCTTTTCTCTTTCGACCTGTGTAATTTTTTTAAACTTAGAAGCCGAAATACTAAAACATTATCTATAATGTATCTAGGTAGCTCACACAGTATATGGTATATTATTCATTGGGATACCGTTTACTTTAATACCTATGGGGTTGTCCGAGGTTGCTTCAATGAAAGCTCTTCCTGTATATAAAAAACCTTAAGCTTTCTTTAATTAAAGAACATAATTATTTTCTACCGAGGAGTGAACCGCGATTGGAATTAGAGTGTACACGTCTTTGAAATTATGTGGACTTATTTTGGAATTCATTAGATAATGTCCCTTCATCTATTGTCTTCTACTTGGAAATGAAAGTGGAAGTGGAAGTAGGTGTACACCATATTAGGTCGCGGTTCACCCCTCGTTTTCTGCTATGATGGTGGGGGGTGGATTAATACTTTTGTTGTCAATATCTCCATCAGATTTAATTCTTATAATTTACTTAATGTAAATGACAACACACACAGACAGAGAGGCAGTTATGAAAAAAGTAAACTGAATAAACTTTTCAAGAAAAAAACAACAAATTAATGGGTCCATTAATCATGAATATATAAATATTTTTTAATAAGAGTTTTATACAAAATTGAACTTTTTTTCGAATTTTTTTTGTTCTATGTATTTTTCAAATTATATATATATATATTTACTTGCATATATAATAAAAAGGGCGAATTTAAATTGTTCTTGAAAAATATCGTATTATCTAAAATTAAAATCATAATCTAATATTTCTTCATTTAACTAGTAACCACCACGAAAACATTGAGAGAGCCGCCGTGAGCATTTGCAGACATTTGCAGGGTTTTTTTTATACTTTGCTCTTTTCAAAATTTCTCATTAATATTAAACGAATTCGTGGGAGATTTTTTTTACTAACTAGTGTAGATTAAAAGTTTCATCAAACTAAGAATCCATAATCTTTCTATTATTTCTAAGCTTTGCATTTATTAAATTAGAAAAAAAGCTGACCAAGTGCTAGTCGGATTCAGATACCAAGAATTCTGGATCTAATATATAGAGGGTTAGTTTTTTATCTTGAAACAGTCTTATAACTCAAAAACAATGCATAATATTAAAAAAAGTTTCAAATAAAAGTTTATTTATATCGAAGGAGAAACTAAACTACGCTATTGTTGTTCGACGTAGAACAAGCTTTCAAGGTTATTTTGAGGTCAAGTTCCGTTTTTTAAATGGAACCCTATATTTTTCTATACGTCTACTTAATCTACAAAAAAAACTGAACAACTTTCATAAAAACTATTTTTCATACAACATCAAATAAACAAAATACATGAATCAATTAGGTCTCAAAAAAAATTCCTAATAATTATTTTAACAATTATTTAACTTAATTATCAAATAATAATGATTAAATAATTAATTATTAAATAAATAATTTAATATTCAATATATATAAAATTAAGGGTTTGTCTGTACATTGCTCCGAATCACGCCAAATTTTGGCTGCTCACGTTTCAAGCAAAGTTATTAACGAAAACACCCTCAATAAAATTCCTGTATGTATGTCTGTATGTTTCCGTGGTTTCAGCGAAAAGTTGCTCACGATTCTCGTCAAAACGGCTCAAGGGATTATTATGAAATTTCATATTTGTATCAGATGTCTTCTAACTTACGTTTTTAGCTATATAACGTTTTGATATTTTGACCCCAAAAGGGGGTTTGGGAGGGGGGGGGCGCACGAATTTACATTTCCTTTTTTTTTACAGATTTTACAACACAATAAAATGAAGCTTGTGAGGGTGTATTCCTATCAGAAAACCGCTCGGTATCCATTTCAATGGCAGCCCCATAACACTTCTTCCACATTCACCGCATAAATTAAGACCATTTTAATTCTGTCTTCAACAAAAAAGGCTCCATTTTTATTATGGTAATACAATATAACTATCTACTGGATTGACACGAAAAATAAACTTTTTTAAACTCAAGAATTTTAACTATAGGGTCCGCCATCTAACGTTTTTTTTTTCAACTAGTGCTTATTTTCGTGAATGGTAACATCTTTAGCTCATGTTTGATTTGACAGATAATTAGTTTTATCCTTCCGCTGAACAAATATGATTGTGTATACGCTTGAACAATGCTGGGAAATATCGCGACATTACTTTGAAAATCATGGTAATGTTGCAGAATGTGTGCGAAAATTGCGTACGGATTTTGGAAGAAGAAAGCACCGTCATCTCCGTATGTTCGTTATCTTGTGAAAAAAGTGAAAGAAACTGGCATCCTCATCAGTAAACCAAAGCGTGAAAAGCCAAAAACAGTGCGTACACCCGAGAATATTGCTGCTGTGGCAGAAAGTGTGCGTGAAGCGCCATCAACATCAATTCACCGTCGTTCTCAACAATTGAACATTACATACAAAGTCCAATTGGTTCAGGAGTTGAAGCCAACTGACCATCCAATGCGTTTTCGCTTCGCTAATTGGGCCTGCGATCGACTTACAGAAGATGCCGATTTTGCCAAAAAAATCATCTTTTCAGATGAAGCTCATTTTGATCTTGGCGGGTATGTAAACAAGCAAAATTGTCGCATTTGGGGCAACAGAAAATCCGCACGCATACATTGAAAAACCGACGCACCCAAAACGAGTCATTGTTGGTGCGGATTTTGGTCCAGAGGCATAATTGGGCCATTTTTCTTCGAAAATGAGCAAGGAGTGGCCGTTACAGTCAATGGCGATCGTTATCGGGCTATGTTGAACGAATTTTTGTTCACAAAAATTGAAGAGGAGGATATTGGCAACATTTGGTTTCAACAGGACGGCGCTACGTGCCACACAGCCGAAGCTACACTCGATGTTTTGCGCCCTGTTTTTGAAGATCGCATTATCAGCCGCAGAGCTGATGTCGTTTGGGCCACCTCGAAGCTGCGATTTGACACCGTTGGACTATTATTTGTGGGGTGCCGTCAAAGATAAGTGTTACGCCGACAAGCCAGAGACAATTGATGCTTTAAAGGACAATATTCGTGAAGCCATTGGTGAAATGACAGCTGCACACAATCGATAATGTGCTTAAAAATTGGACCGATCGTGTAGGCTACTGCATGACCAGCCGAGGCAGCCATTTGAATGAAATTATTTTTCATTATTAACCGGAAGGATTGTACTTTCAAATAAAAAAAGAAATTTGAGAAAATATTTAGTAGTTTTTTTTATAGCATTTAAAAAAAAAGCTATTTGGCGGACCCTATAGTTCTATTAAGTAGAAAATAATCTTTTAAATCTGAGTATAACGAAGTTTTAATATCATTATAAACACTTATTTTCATTGTTGTGACTTTTCGATTTAATAATTATTTATTTAATCATTATTATTTGATAATTTAGTTAAATAATTGTTAAAAATAATTATTAAGATTTTTTTGAGATCTAATTGATTCATGTATTTTGTTTATTTGATGTCGTATAAAAAAATAGTTCTTATGAAAGTTGTTCAGTTTTTTTTTGTAGATTAAGTAGACGTATAGAAAAATATAGGGTTCCATTTAAAAAACGGCACTTGACATTGAAATGCCCTTGAAAGCTTGTTCTATGTCGACAAACAATAGCGTACTTTAGTTTCCCCCTCGACATAAAACAAATTTTTATTTGAAACTTTTTTCCATATAATGCACTGTTTTTGAATTATAAGTTTGTCTCAAGATAAAAAACTCATCCGGTATTTATTGTACACAACCTCAAAATCTACCCAAGTTTTCGGCTGTTTTTGGCCCTGCTTAAAGGGCAAAATTTTGAAAAAAGATTAAAATTTTTGGGACATTTTTATGAAATTTTTGAAATAAAAAGTATTAAAAGGAAATTTTATTAGAATTTCATACATTTTCTAAATTTAAAACAATAATAGTTTAATAAATAGAAATTTCAGAGGTAAAAAAAGATTAAGAACTTAAAACAAATAGTTTTCATATTGAATTTAAGTAATATTAGTGAGAAATGTTTAAAATAAAAATTAACTTGAAAAGGGTTAAGGTTCAACTCGAAAATGAATGCGTTTGGAAATAATAAAAAAAAGAAAGATTATTGTATTTTTAAAATTCACATGTGTTTTATTTTTAATATAAAAATTTGTTAAAATAGATTAAAAAGTGATGAGGGGAGCAAAAAAAGATAGAGGGAGAGATTCTCCTCTACAATACCAGCTGAGCGGATGGCGGAAAAAGAGCTGGAAGGCAGTAGAATTTAAGACTTGAAACAATATACGCCGAAATAGATCTAAAAACCTTATACAATATACACTGAGTAGATTTTAGAACATCAAATAATTAACACCTAATTAGATTTCAAAACCTGATATAATAAACAACTAAGTATATCTAAAATTACGAAACAATAAACACCGTAGTTAATTTGTGCAACATTAAATAAAACTAAAGAAGAACCACGAAAAGGTTTGATCCGGCCCTCTCCAGGCTCCAGAACTTCGACTACCAAGAACTGGAAGATGGAGACTCAAGCTTGAGTTGTTTGCCAAAAAAGAATTTAGTCTTTTTGATTTTAAGTCGATTCTTCCACGTTTTCAGTAGAGGTTGCCATTAATAGTCAAAACATCAAAATGGAATGCAATAAGGTTATTCCTCTAGTATTAGATAAGAATCGATCGTTATTTTTGATTTTAAGTCGATTCCTCCATGTCTTCAGCAATGGTTACCAATAATAATCGAAGGGTCAAAAATCTAAGGTAGAATTATTATTCCTCAAGTATTAGATGAGAATCAATCGCTATTTTTGATTTTAAGTCGATTCCTCCATGTCTTAAGCAATGATTACCAATAATAACCGAAATGTCAAAAATCCAATGTAGAATTGTTATTCCTCGACTGTTAAATGAGAATCGATCATTATTTTTGAATTAAAGTCAACATGAACTGCAAATTGCAAGTGATATCTGATTTATATAAAGGAATAAACATATTAATATTTCAAATGAATTTGGATAAAGTTTAGCAACGATCCGTTGCAGTTTATTTTATATATGTGTGTATTTTTATTTGTATCAAGTCGAGGACAACCTCTTTGATTTAATCCTATTATAAATGGTATAGGAGGCGAAATTCGTAAAATAAATTGGATTTATCTTGGATTTAATAATAACAAAAAAATATATTTTATTATTCTATGTTCTCTTATGATTTGTTTTCTTGTTACAGAGAATCCGTTTCACGATAGCCTCTCTAAAACTCTTGAGGAAGCTGCGGATTAAACATGCCGATGCGGAACTCTATCACCAGATTGGTAAGAACCTCTTTAAATCCTCTATGAAAAAGAATCATTCTTTATAAAAGTAGGTAGAATATTATCCGATAATAGCTCTGCAAATGGCCAAAGGAACCAAAAAGCTTATATTTTTATTTGTGAAAATAATATATAAAGGGATCTTTTTTTTTATTGAAAACCTGTTTTTGTAAAATATTAAATACTATATTTATTTTTATATCAAAAGATTTTTTTTGTCTTGCCTTTCAGAGACTTATCTAGTTCTTCTCCGCAGGTAGAGAAAAATTATTTAAATTAAAAAAATATAAATGTGAAAGTAAAAATAATAATAATAAGGAAGTCTTCTAGATGATTTATTAGTAGTATTTAAAATATTAAAAGACTTATACATACAGTTGGAGGGCAAATTTTTTTTAATGTAATTCTGATAATAATTTTATTTTCTGAAATGTGAGATCTTTTGGGGGGATTTAGTTATTAGATATTAAAAAATATGTTAAAAGTATTTTCTTTTTGAAGAGACGAACTAGTAGAATTTCAATGGAGAATTGATGGGGGTCAGCCCAAGGATGACTGACAATATGTACAATTAACATCCCTTAAAATGGATGAAACGTTGGGTCTATTCTCAACTTTGAACTATTATTATAATTAGTCAATATTGATAGAAATCCATAAATGATATGAAACTGGATGTTGGGTACTAATCCCCTAGAATGGCTTTCTATCGAAGAATTTAGTGAGTATTCAGTAGAAAAGTTTTAACGTTAAGTTTAAGTTAATGCTATGATACTTTTTTACTTATATATATGTAATATAAATAATACATAGTAAATAATTTGAATTCTTTTTTCTTTCAACTATCTGTGAAAAAATATTTAGTTTGGAAATTGATTTAGAGATTTCACTCTATAATATTTTATCGTTGAATTAATAGTTAAGTTGATTGATATATTGTTTATTTCCAATTATTAAATCGTTAATTAACTTAGAGATTATGAAATTAGTTTAAAAAGTCAATTTAAAAAGTGAGTGTACAGGCATAGCCACTCTTTATGTGGGTAGGCGTTGCAATATCATTGAACTATAATTTAGTAAGGATCAGCTTATAATTTAAAGGGAATTTCATTAAACAAATCGGTCGCCCAGATAGTCTCCCCGATGAAATATTAAAAATCAAAAACATTTATAAACATTACTGGTGTCGGGCTGGCATTTGTTTATGTGAAGTTCTCTAAAAGATTTATGGTTAAAACCCTTAAATCTTTCCCTGGACGCTGGACCTGCCCATCTCCAGAAAATAAGCCTAGTGCCTAGAGCCAATGATTACAATAATAGCGACGTGCTTAGTTATTTTTGAGGGCCCGCCATGTATTGTTTTTTACCTCAATGGCCAGATCACTAGAATTTGTAATCATACTGAGACTTGACAAAGTTAACATTATTTCTTCCACTTCATTTTTACAAAAGAAAAATGATTTTTCATTGTTTCGATAGAAAAATCTTCTAAAATCTATATTTGGTTTTGCAATAAAATTACTACCAGAATATTTAAAAATCTAAGGTAGAGCATAGAATATTTTTTTCATATTAAATTCACACAGAATACTGTTTAAATAAAAAGGTAATTTATTCCTAAAGGTAAAAATGTTTAATTAATATCTGATTAGTATTGTCATTGAACAGTAAGGATGGAGTAAAATTCGCAAGCCATTCGGGCGGGGTCTTGCTTGGCAACTGGTTGAGGTCTTAGGTAGACATCAGCTAGTCAAATACAATGTTTGCCTCCACCTCGGCTTAATTAGTTAATTTAGCGGAATGTGTCCCAAGCAGACGTCTGAGATACGAAACGAATCCCAGGAAACAAGGATGACAAGCATTCGCGAAGAAATTCAAGAAAATAATCGCAATTTAATTAGAAAACCAATTTTTGTACACTTCTCTTCCCTCAGATAAATTTATAAACAATATATTTACAAAATTTGATGTAAATTTCAGATTAATAAATCAATTTTTATAAAAATTCAAATTGCCGATAGTAGGTAGCAGATTTGAGATTTCTAAAGAAAATCACGGAAGATTAGCAATTTCTGAATCCTAGCTAATATGGATGATTTTTATTATACTATATTATAAGATTTATATTCATCACATCAGGAATTGAACCCGAGTACCCAGCAATAAGCATTATATACTACCAGTAGGTATATATAAAAAACTTGTTTAGAACATACAATATTTTTACTTTATCATACGGTGTATGTTGAAGTACAGTATATATAAACTATTTTCGTTTTCTTTTACTTTCTTCTTTTTAAAGAGGAAGCTATTTTGAAAGCGAACCTGGTAGGGTTGAGTGGATATATATTTACAAATACAAGTACAGAATTTGAATAAATAAAAATACAAAGTTAATATATATATATATATATATATATATATATATATATTAAAAGAGAGAAACAAATAAAAATAAAATACAATGAACATATCAAAATAAAACAGTAAAAAACAAAATAAATAAATTTAATGATATTATAAGTCACATCCGATTCTCATAGCTCACGCATGATTTTTGTTTTGTGTTTACAAGTTAGTGAAAAATGACTGAAAAAGGGAAAAAGTGATTTTATCAATTCAAGAAAAACTACAATAATTTAAAAAATGTTTCACCGAGTACCAACACCAAATTCCTTAAAAACTACAATTAATTCGTCTTGATTTGTGTCCATTTTCGGAGATTTTGCGGATTATCGCCGCCAAATTCGATAATAATTCTTTATTAGCTATTTTAGCTATACATCATACAACCCAATAAATATATTATGGAATTCATATTATAGAGTCAATTATAAAATACAAGAAGATAAAGAGCATTACTACAGTTAACAATATAACTTGTCCTTATTTTTCTATTATAAACTTTCAAATTAGCAATATAATATTATTTATATATTATTATTTTATAAAGAAACCCCACTTCAAAAATAAACTACAGTCATAAATATCACATAAATAAAAATTTTTATATAAGCCATTTCAAGTGATGAAATTTCATAATTAGAAAATAATTGTTACTATTTTTTCCCTCTCGATTTCAGAACATCATAATTATAAATATATCGTGGCCAATATCAGTAAATTACAGTGAAATTAAAATTGAGCAAAAATACAATAATTCTGGTGGAAATACCGCAAAAGCATCGTCCTCTGAGGTCACAAGAATCTCTTGATCACAAATTCTAACAATCGCTCCTTAATTATCATGGATTCTTGTGACATTCTTTATCTCACTTGGCAGTTTATTATATAATAATATAATAATTTATCTTTATTAGCTATTTTTTCAGCTATACATATACAATAATAATATGCAATCATAAAAGTAATGTAACAATATAATACAATATAAAACATTACAACAATAATACAATAGAATACAAATATTATAACAATAATACTCATTCTATACTATACCATACTATAACAATAATAATATACAATACAAACATTATAATAATAATACAGCAAACAACACACTGTATACCACAACTTAGCATTATCATTTTGGTGGAATTATAACAAGAAGATCATCTCTTCGAAATTACAAATTTTAACAATCGCTTCTTGAATTCATGAATTCCCCTGGCATTCTTTACCTCAATTATATTACATATATATATATATTACTATATTATTATACTCCGACAAACCCTTATAAATTGAAGTTTTAAATTTTTTATTCATCTAGCAAATATCTATCTGAAATTATCCCCATTTCTCAACAGCCTCCCACATTTGTATATTTTAATTTCTTTTATAGATATTTAGGTGCGAAATTGTTTCTTATTTTAAAGATCATAATTAGTGAATTTTAATAGATAGTCTACTTTACATTGAGAAAATTAAGAGCATTTAACATGGTATTAATACTTGTGTATCTATCACATTTCAAAATAATTCTCAGGCATACATTTTGTTTGTAATTCTTTAATCAGAAAATCAGGAAGAATATTTAAAATTGTTGAAGAAAAAGTGAAGTTTTTTTTCGGAAATTCGACTAGGTGCCTTCATATTATACCGAGATGATAGATCGGATTTGATTAGCTCTTGAGGTGATGGAGTTCTCATTGCCATAAGGCGATCTATCAAGAGCAAAATCCTCCATACACTTGACAACAGTCTCTTATCTTTCAATCAGCTTTTTATTGTGCTACCCGATCTTAAGACTGTAATCGGAACAGTATATATACCCCCATCTTCAGCTATTTCCATCTATCAGGAGCATTTAATGCATGTGGAGGATATCAAGAACACTTTCTTAGATCACAGCCTAGTTTTAGTGGGTGACTTCAACTTGCCAGGAATTTCCTGGAGCTCAACTACAGCTGATATCCACCACGCCTTTGAAGAGAGATCTAGTACTCTAACTAGATCCTGTGCTCTGGTTTTGGTGGACAGTTTAAATAATCTAGGCTTAAATCAATTTAATTTTATAAGAAATAGCAGGGATAATACCCTGGACTTGTGCTTCTCGAATCGTCCTTGCTCTGTCTCTTTAAGTGAAGACATTTTATCTAAAATAGACGAATTTCATCCAATTTTGTATATATATCCGTTCACTCTCTTAACATTGTAAATATTGAATCCCAGTTGTCTCCCTTAGCTTTTGACTGGAATAGATATGACTTCAGAAAATGTGATTTTGAAACCTTTAATAGGAGGTTGGAGGAGATAGATTGGGACATGCAGCTTAATCAGGTGAATGTTTTTGCGGCAGTCGACAGTTTTTATAGGACTATTAATGAGATCATCTCTGTTTCTGTTCCTGTAATGCATTACGTCAACTCAACCTATCCTAATTGGTTTTCTGGTAAACTTATTTCACTTTTATTTAAGAAAAATATCAAGAATTTTCCATGATAATTCATATTATTAATTGTAATTTAGAATCCAATTACGCTAATGACCTTTATACTCGCCGCGTTCTTAAATTATTATCTATTAACAATGATCCCTTTATTAATTATACTAATTTTAACCAAAATATTAACAATTCTAATGAATTGTCAAATGAGTCTATCCCATATGATTCGAAAAAAACCAAATTTTCTAGTCCCCATGGTGGGATAGATTGTTATAGACAAGTGATTTTAGATAGCCCCATAAAAAATAGTTGCTAAATCAGGCGACCGTGCTGACCAATGCAGAACGCCCCTCAAGGAGATGGCGCTGTGTATTGAGAATGATGAACGCCATCTGTCTGATATCATCTTTAAAACTGTGTTGACATGGAATTTGAACGCTGTACTTGATTCTGTTAAAAGAATTATATATATATCAACGTTACTTTTTCTTAATTGAATTTCTAAATAAGCAACCCAGGTAACCACAATATCCTAAGAATATTCTAAGGATATTCTAAGGACATTTAAATCTTCTTAGAATATTCTGAGGATATTGTGTGTTACCTGGGAAAGTGCTCTGCCCAACCCTATATTTCGGACTAATAAGTTATAGTTTGAAACAAAGCTCTATTGGCAAACAGGATCAGCTAAGAAATTTAATTTTAAGTGCTCTTATTCTTATTATCTTTATTATTTCGAAATTAATCCTACTTTGTCAATCTGTTATATTATTATTGAAATTTCTAGTTATTGATACATTTTCATAATTTCTTTATAATTTGTAATTTTTAAAAGACATAAAATAACACAATTGAATACAATGGAAAAGGAAACTCCTTCGGCGATAAAATTAAGCCCTAACTCAGATCAAGATAAGACCCAATACAAAATTATCAAATGATCATCTGAATAAATTCATTCACATGAAATGGTTAAGAAAGCCAGCCGAGAATGAAAGTTTGACTAATAAATCGCCCAAGGACCAACCAATTGAAAAGTTAAAAATTGAAGAAAATAGTCTGTGGGGAACATATTCACCCACAATAAGACTTCAAGAGAGACCAGAGCGCCACCGCGGGGGCTCCTGTCAACACTCCAGCGCCACCACGCTGGCGGAAGCCGCGCGCAATGCATGAGTACCAGACGGGCGTCCATCTATCAGACATCAACAACTCTAGAGAACAGTGCCAGAGTGATAGAGACATGATGGAGACCACGAACCGGCACCAGCATAGATTCGAAACAACTTGTATATATTTTCTTAACTTGTGTAAATAAAGATATTAAAGGTAGCTTTGTCTTGAGAATTATTTCATCCCGGAATATGCCTCCAGCTCACGCAGACCCTTCAGTGGTGACCCCGCACTAAGAACGATTAAAACGTAACCGCGAACCGAAACCCGTGCCTTCCGCGACCAGCTCTTCCGCGACCGGCAACTCAAGCAGACGCCACCATGACCGAGACCATCAACCGCGTAAGCGTCAAAACAATTCCGTTTTGGCCGGAGAAGCCTCAGACGTGGTTCAATGTGATCGAGGCACAATTCACGCTATCAGGCATCACGGTGGACAAGACAAAATACATGCACGTCCTGTCAAATCTCACCCAGAACGAGATCGCGCTGGTCAGCGATTTCATTGACAAGCCTCCAGCCTCGACCAAGTACACCGGGATCAAGGACGCCTTGATTTCCCGCCTCTGACAAACGGAGGAGCACAACCTCCGCCGCCTGCTTGAATCTGAGCAACTAGGTGACCGCAAGCCGTCTGAACTCCTCCGCTCGATGAGGTCCTTGGCAAGCTCGTCAGAGCTCCCAGACGACTTCATACGCTTCCTGTGGCTCCAGCGCCTGCCTACCCACGTCCAAGCAATTATACAAGGGCAACCGAAGCAAGAGCTGGACGTCGCCGCCAAGCTCGTTGACTCGATCGTGGAGGTTTTCCACCTACACGCACCCGCCTCCAAAAGCTATTCACTGGCCACGCCATCCGAATCACTCGACCATGGAGTGGCCGAGGTGCGGCGCGACCCCTCTGCACTCGAACAGCGAACAGAAGGACTCGAGCAACAAGTGAAGCGACTGGAAGACATCATCGCAATTGAATACAATGGAAAGATAAGACACGCCACCCAGTACAAAATTATCAAATGATCATCTGAATAAATTTATTCACATGAAATGGTTAAGAAATCCAGCCGAGAATTAAAGTTTGACTAATAAATCGCCCAAGGACCAACCAATTGAAAAGTTAAAAATTGAAGAAAATAGTCCAAAAGAAAAATCAATAAGTCAAAGTCAATTTTTAATAATAAACACATCTATTACTGCAATTTGGAACACAGTAAAAATATATTTTAACGAGAGCACAAAATATCTTTATAATAAGTTCAAAAATTACATGACCGAACTAATTGTTTTAATTTAACAAAATATTCATCAAAAGGTTCTCCTTCTTTTTGTTTTCTCTTGAAAAATTTAAATATTTCCATCACTTCATTCAGTTTTGGTTTACAATCTTCTTCTAAAATATTTAAAATACTGGATACTGTTTCTGAAGAATCTCCAGATTCTAAATATTGTTGGGGCTTCAACGAACGATACATGTAGAGAACAGCTTTTAATTTAGATGAAAAAACTTTTCTAGTCCAAATGCTAAAGCTTTTAATGAGAAAAGAGGAAGAGAGAATACAAAACTACGTTCTTTACAAACTAAATTAACGATAAATATTACAACATATATATTTTTTAATTTATAAAATAATTATCTAAAAAATATCAACCGCTCTGATTAGAAAATTAGCACATATTAATTGTTACGGCCTCTTGGGCAAGACGTTTAACTCGGGACGGATGGCCTCTTTCGCCAGCGGCTCTCATATTTGCTTCAAAATGATAAGAAACAGCGAGTCGAAAACCACCTCCTCACCCTCCAGAATCTTCTGATATCATCCCATATGTATGTATCAAATTGAAGACGTTTCATCACTTCTAAATAACGTTCTTCAAGAGTACAATTAGCTAATGGTCGATCTAAGCCTGAATTATTTTTTAAACGACGACTTCGGCCTTCTTTCCCACTTGTTCCTCCATTTTCTCCACGACCATTTCCAATATCTTCATCCTCCTCCTCAAGGATAAGTCTATCAGTTGCAGTTTGAACTAGCCGAGCAGTTTCTTGAATATCAGGTATAAGCAAAGCCAATCCTGAATCTTGATCTTTTTTTTTTATTTTTATAGTGGAGGGAAAATCTTACACCCGGGATCCAAACCGAGTAGTGTCGGATTCCTACCGACCAAGACCAAGTCTCTCAGATAGCCTTTTATTATAAAGATATTTTGTGCTTTCGTTAAAATATATTTTTACTGTGTTCCAAATTGCAGTAATAGATGTGTTTATTATTAAAAATTGACTTTGACTTATTGACTCTTTTGGACTATTTTCTTCAATTTTTAACTTTTCAATTGGTTGGTCCTTGGGCGATTTATTAGTCAAACTTTAATTCTCGGCTGGCTTTCTTAACCATTTCATGTGAATATTTTTATTCAGGTGATCATTTGATAATTTTGTATTGGGTGGCGTGTCTTATCTTTCCATTGTATTCAATTGCGATGATGTCTGCCAGTCGCTTCACTTGTTGCTCGAGTCCTTCTGTTCGCTGTTCGAGTGCAGAGGGGTCGCGCCGCACCTCGGCCACTCCATGGTCGAGTGATTCGGATGGCGTGGCCAGTGAATAGCTTTTGGAGGCGGGTGCGTGTAGGTGGAAAACCTCCACCTTGTGGGTGAATATGTTCCCCACAGACTATTTTCTTCAATTTTTAACTTTTCAATTGGTTGGTCCTTGGGCGATTTATTAGTCAAACTTTCATTCTCGGCTGGCTTTCTTAACCATTTCATGTGAATGAATTTATTCAGAGGATCATTTGATAATTTTGTATTGGGTGGCGTGGTCAGCACGGTCGCCTGATTTAGCAACTATTTTTTATGGGGCTATCTAAAATCACTTGTCTATAACGATCTATCCCACCATGGGGACTAGAAAATTTCGTTTTTTTCGAATCATATGGGATAGACTCATTTGACAATTCATTAGAATTGTTAATATTTTGGTTAACACAGGAAGCCACAGGAAGCGTATGAAGTCGTCTGGGAGCTCTGACGAGCTTGCCAAAGACCTCATCGAGGGGAGTAGTTCAGACGGCTTGCGGTCACCTAGTTGCTCAGATTCAAGCAGGCGGCGGAGGTTGTGCTCCTCCGTTTGTCAAGAGGCGGGAAATCAAGGCGTCCTTGATCCCGGTGTACTTGGTCGAGGCTGGAGGCTTGTCAATGAAATCGCTGACCAGCGCGATCTCGTTGTGGGTGAGATTTGACAGGACGTGCATGTATTTTGTCTTGTCCACCGTGATGCCTGATAGCGTGAATTGTGCCTCGATCACATTGAACCACGTCTGAGGCTTCTCCGGCCAAAACGGAATTGTTTTGACGCTTACGCGGTTGATGGCCTCGGTCATGGTGGCGTCTGCTTGAGTTGCCGGTCGCGGAAGAGCTGGTCGCGGGAGAACTGGTCGCGGAAGGCACGGGTTTCGGTTCGCGGTTACGTTTTAATCGTACCCGATCTTCTATTGCTATTGATGAATCAGATCAAGATGCAGGATTGGCTTTGCTTATACCTGATATTCAAGAAACTGCTCGGCTAGTTCAAACTGCAAGTGAAAGACTTATCCTTGAGGAGGAGGATGAAGATATTGGAAATGGTCGTGGAGATAATGGAGGAACAAGTGGGAAAGAAGGCCAAAGTCGTCGTTTAAAAAATAATTCAGGCTTAGATCGACCATTAGCTAATTGTACGCTTGAAGAACGTTATTTAGAAGTGATGAAACGTCTTCAATTTGATACATATGAGATGATATCAGAAGATTCTGGAGAGTGAGGAGGTGGTTTTCGATTCGCTGTTTTGTTTGTTGTCTTGTCGAGCGTAGCTCATTCTCAGATACTTTATGCAGCTGCTGTGTGACACCCAGTATGCAAAAATAAGAAGCTCTTAAGTAAAGTAGCCAGGGTCCAAAGACAAATGTGTATTAGGGTGTGCTGTACTGCTACAGGATAACATCATATGATGCAATTGGAGTTATCGCGGGAATCCCACCAATAGAACTACTGATTAAAGAAAGAAAAGAAACCTATTACGGGGACAGTAAAAAATTAGCAAGACAACGCTTAGAATCAAGATGGCAGACCAAATGGAACAATGCAAAATATGGACGTTGGACCAGGCGCCTCATCCCCGACTTAGGCCCATGGATCAATAGAAAGCATGGGGAAGTCGACTATTTCTTGACCCAAGCTCTCCCAGGGCATGGTGGTTTTAATAAATATCTATATGATCGGGAGAGATCGGATTCTCCTAATTATTTCTATTGTGGCGAGGAGGATGGCGCAGAACACACTCTGTTCGCATGCGCGAGGTGGGAGCTGTTACGAAGGGACTATATGAATTCAACAGGGAAACCTTTTGATGCAGCAAACCTGATGGTAGGCCTTCTGGAATCTGAAGCCCACTGGCAAATGACGTATACGCTGGTACTGCCCACTTTTTAGAAAAAAAGAGAAACGAAGTCCGATAAGAGCTAGGCAGCCATTGTACTGAAGTAATGCGAGAGCGGTTCCAGTACAATGGGCAAGAGAAAAGAGGAGAGTTTTTAGTCGGTAGGAATCCGACACTACTCGGTTCGGATTCCGGGTGTAAGATTTTTCCTCCTCTATAAAAAAAAAAAGATCAAGATGCAGGATTGGCTTTGCTTATACCTGATATTCAAGAAATTGCTCGGCTAGTTCAAACTGCAAGTGATAGACTTATCCTTGAGGAGGAGGATGAAGATATTGGAAATGGCCGTGGAGAAAATGGAGGAACAAGTGGGAAAGAAGGCCGAAGTCGTCGTTTAAAAAATAATTCAGGCTTAGATCGACCATTAGCTAATTGTACGCTTGAAGAACGTTATTTAGAAGTGATGAAACGTCTTCAATTTGATACATATGAGATGATATCAGAAGATTCTGGAGGGGGAGGAGGTGGTTTTCGATTCGCTGTTTCTTATCATTTTGAAGCAAATATGAGAGCCGCTGGCGAAAGAGGCCATCCGTCCCGAGTTAAACGTCTTGACCAAGAGGCCGTAACAATTAATATGTGCTAATTTTCTAATCAGAGCGGTTGATATTTTTTAGATAATTATTTTATAAATTAAAAAAATATATATGTTGTAATATTTATCGTTAATTTAGTTTGTAAAGAACATAGTTTTGTATTCTCTCATCCTCTTTTCTCATTAAAAGCTTTAGCATTTGGACTAGAAAAGTTTTTTCATCTAAATTAAAAGCTATTCTCTACATGTATCGTTCGTTGAAGCCCCAACAATATTTAGAATCTGGAGATTCTTCAGAAACAGTATCCAGTATTTTAAATATTTTAGAAGAAGATTGTAAACCAAAACTGAATGAAGTGATGGAAATATTTAAATTTTTCAAGAGAAAACAAAAAGAAGGAGAACCTTTTGATGAATATTTTGCTAAATTAAAACAATTAGTTCTGTCATGTAAGTTTAACGATCAAGAGGATAAGATGTTCATCATCATTGAGTATACAGTCCTAAGACTGGTTTGATGCAACAATCCGTCTCCACTCGACTCTGTCCCCCGCCAGCTGTTTAACCTCTCTAAATGTCTGGCATCCCATATCCCCAATTATTTGGTTGAAATATTCTAATCTGGTTCTTCCCCTTCCCCTTTTCTTTCCCACCTCCCCCTCCAAGATATCCCTAAGCAGTCCCCCATGTCTCAGTGTGTGCCCCATCATCTGACCTCTTCTCTTCTTCAGACTCTTCCACAAGGTTCTTCTTTCTCCGATTCTTCCAAGAACTTCTTCATTTGTAATTTTATCCATCCATTTGATATTCATCATTCTTCTGTAGCACCACATTTCGAAAGCCTCTAATCTCTTTCTCTCCTCTTCTCTAATTGTCCAGGTTTCACACCCGTACATGGCTATGCTCCATACATATGTCTTCAATAGCAACTTCCTGTTTGCTAAGCTGATTGAGGAGGAGCATAGTAGTTTTTGTTTTGAATTAAACCCCATTTTTGCTTGGGCAATTCTTGATTTAATTTCGTTTTTGCTCCTCCCATCCCATGTTATTTTACTTCCTAGGTAGCGGAATTCCTTAACTCCTTCTAGGTTTTCTTGGTTAATTTTGATGCATTCCTGTCTCGTTTGTTCTTTTTTTGTACATACTAGGACCTTGGTTTTTTCTTGTTTATTTTCATTTTGATTTCTTCTATTAGGATTTGGTTAATTCCATTCAAGGCGTCCTCTAATTCTTTTTTATTGCTTCCTAGAAGGGCAATGTCATCGGCAAATCTTAACATAGCGATCTTTTGACCTTAAGATGTTAAAGACTCAAATCATTTTAGGTTCAATTGTAAAAACATTCAAGAGCGTCTTTTGAGAGAAGACAATTCATTAGAAAAAACCATAGCCATTTGTAAATCAGCGGAATTAACTGATAGAAATTTAAAATTAGTACATAATAGTGTAAATATAGAAGAAATAAGTCGACAAAACAATCAAGTAAGCCATTTTAATAAATCAGGAAAAGGAGAAAGCCCCCCCCCCATGGTTTTTCACCTTGTCGTGGTGTGGGACTTGTGTGCTTCAATGAGTATTTGGGCCATGCCGGCGGTAGCGTAGCTACTGGTAAGGCCTCCCAAGCCGGACGGGCCAAATACGTGGAGCCAGGCTAAGAAAAATCCTGGTCCTATAGGTTGAGGGTTTGGGAGTTGGGTTAGCAGCTCGCACCAGTAAAATAAACCGAAATAGAATAACAGCAGAGGTCAACAATCCACAATTGATTAATTACTAATAGGAACATCTATCCATCTCAGATTATCGATGATAGAGCATTCGATACGGTAGATATTGGAAGTGACCATAAACTTGTAATAACGAAAATTCAGGCTTATGCCCAGATAGTAAAGAGAGCCTAAATTCATCTCAACATAGAAGCCTTCGAAAAAAGAAATAGAATGGAAAATTTACAATGAAATTATTTCTGCTAAAACTAAAACTACTTTATTTCCATCTATTATTACTATTAGTTAATTGTTTTATTGTTTATAATAAAGAAATATTAAGAATTTTCCATGATAATTCATTTTATTAATTGTAATTTAGAATCCAATTACGCTAATGACCTTTATACTTGCTGCGTTCTTAAATTATTATCTATTAACAATGATCACATTATTATTTATACTAATTTTATCCAAAATATTAACGATTCTAATTAATTGTTAAATGAGTCTATCCCATATGATCCGAACAAAACCAAATTTTCTAGTCCCCCATGATGGGATAAAGAGGCTACAAAAATTGTCCAAAAAAAGAAAATAGTAATTATAAAATATATAAGTACTGTGACACTAGAAAATTATTTGGAATATACAAAAATAGATGATGAGATAAAAAGAACCTTAAAAATAAAAAAAAAATGACTATTTGGAAAATATTTTGTTTTACAATGAACAAAAACACACTTATTACTGCAATTTGCTACACACTCAAAATATATATTTTTTTTAATATTCCAATTCTAAGCAGGCCTTCCATGCAGGCCCGTAGCGGGTGTGGGGCATTGGGGGCAATGCCCTATCTTTAAAAATACCATCAGCTAAGTGCTAAGATAATATGCTAAGTAAACTGTTTGTTCATAATTTACTACTAGAGTAGCGACTTCTAAACAAATCCGAATTAATCAAGGTTCGAATTACCTCATAGAAGCAAACAGACTTCCTACACTTCCACAGGATTAAGAAACTGGAAAAATACCACTGATTCAAAAACTGGTTTCCCAAAACCCGAAAAATCCATTTCTCATACACAAGCCATGGCGATGTGGCAGGACAAACTACATTTAGAATATCTACAACTAGCAGTGTCGAAACGTAGATACATCAAAAAGTATTAGAAAAAAACACAGGTATTACGTGAAGTCTATTATTGAAGTAATTCATTTTCTAGTTGTCAACGAATTAGCTTTGCGTGGAAATTATATTTTAGGGGAAGAAAAAGAACAAGGATTATTTCAGAATTTGTTTGAATGCTCGTCATGAAAGATCCGAATTTGAAGGAGGCTTTCAGTCATATACCGAAAAATGCAACATATCGTTCACCTGAAATTCAAAATCAAAATAAATCATGAAATGGTTCAAGCAATACGAAGTTCCATTAAGATATTAAAAAATCTGACGTGAACTGGTTTACTCTAATGGAAGATGGGATGACAGATAAAAATAAACAAAAAGACTTTAGTTGAAATAAAAAATGACAGATTTAACGGTCACGACGTCGCAAAGATGTCGGCTTTAAAAAAGTCATGCTCAATTTGGAATTCCGAATGGCCATGAATGTGGCCAAAAAAATTATATTCATGCTTCAGCCTGCAGACGCAGCTTTACAAGTCCGAAGTGCAAGATTCAAAGGCGCCATAATAATCATAAAGTGCGTCTAAAAGGAAATGACGAAACTGAGATGAGATGAAATGTATCATCAAATTTTGAAAGACGCTAAGTCTATGACAAGCGGCGATTCAAACAGAAATCAAAAAATCAAATCAGATGGATCCCTACTTGGTGTATGGCCCTTCCTGTTCCTCCGCGAGAGAAAATAGAGAAGACTAAGATGCTCAGCCATTTAAATTTGAGTATTCCGAACCGTTGGACATACTAATTTCTGAATTATAGATAAATATAAATATAAATATTTCAGCATAAATAATAATTAATAACATCATCAAATTAAATCATTCAAGAACTGTATTTATTAAAAATAAAAATGCCATCTATGGTCCAAGAATTATCAGTAAAGGCCTTGCACAAGGGTCTGTAATTATCCATTTACTATATATGATTTATACTTATGATATACTAGAAACAATTTTAATACAGAACACAAAGATTTTACAATTTGCAGATAACATCTGTATAATTTATACTCATCTTCTAAATCATATACACTTTCCAATTCCCAACATTTAGAAATTTCTTTCGAAAGATTAATAAGATAGTTTTAAGAAAACAATTTGGAATTAGAGCCATCTAAAACTAAAGCAATTATATTTTCACGTAACTATGGATGTGCCGGCAGTAATTATTTAACTTTTAACAGCTATAATATACAAATTGGCAAAAAAAAAATTTTAGGAATGATATTTACCATAAATTAAGATGGTCACATCACATCAATCATATAATTGATAGCTGTGAAAAACGCCTAAATATTATTAGAAGCGTTACAAAGATATGGTGGGGTGCTGGCAAGCTGCCTTTTGATTAACCGCTCAATAATTAGATCGAATATGTATTAGAGTGGACACCTATTTGAAAATGCTGCTAAGCAAGGCCAGTTTTTTAACCCAACATGGGTAGTCGAACTTGAAAGAATTTTCGAGTTTATTAATCATAATCTTTAAAGAATTTGGTGTCGGTTCTAGGTGAAACATTTTAATAGATAATAAGTAAAAATATACCTTTCCAGGTGGGCCTCACAAATAAAACAAATATATGTTGAGAGCCTCCATCTCGATATATATTTCGGGTTATGAGCCCATCATCAGGAGTTACAAAAGAAAACGTGATGGGCTCATAACCCGAAATATATATCGAGATAAAAACTCAAAACATATATTTGTTTTATTTGTGAAACCCACCTAGAAAAATATATTTTTACTTATTATCGGGTTTATTAATCGTCAGTTGTTGCTCCACACTAAATACTTTCGCAGTTTTTTTAAATTCCCTTTAACTTAAAAAGGATTTAGAAGAAGATAAGAGTAACTTAGATAAATGTCAACAAACAAATATAAAATATCATTATTTTTATATTCATTCATTCATTTAATTTTAAAACGGGGCTATCTTTTCCTAACATATTGAATTGATAATCAAAACCATTATTTACATTAAAACAAGTCAATTGTAAAAATATCTTATTCTAAAATTAAAATATTTATCTTTCTTCTTGGTCCTCTTCAAAAAATCCGATTCCGTTCTTTGCTATTTAATTCAGTAATATTTCGTTTTCGCTTTGTACTCTTCAGGTCGTTCGTTGATTTCACTTTCAATCCTCTTGATATTATAATGAAATATTTATCCCACATTCGAATCTCACCCTAAGATAAAATTCATTTTTTCTTATCTTTTGAATTTGAGATTATATATTTCAGAAAACCTAGAAACCTTAAAAAAAAAAAAAAAAAAAAAAAAAAAAATTAGAAAAATGACATCTTTATTGTCAAAAAGCTATTCTACAGTATCCTACTAAAGAAGTTAATGATTTTTTTCATCAACCCTTTTATGTTTAGAGAGATAACTACCTATTTAATTGAACTATCTGCGGATCAAACTCTAATAAACGACAAATAGCAAGCTACTAGCTTTAATTTAATATAGAATTGAAATTTTGTTAAAATCACACATGATTATTTAATGAACGCGAATAAATAATACAATAAAACTACGATGTTTCGATAGACTTATTCTGCAATCGAAAGGTAAATAATAAATTGAAATTTGATGTTTACAGGAAAGAAACACATACCAACAGATTTCATCATGCAGAATCACACCATTAGCCCAGCCCATTATTCGGAATTATAAAGACCCTCTATCAACGTGGCAAAGATAAATATATTCGAAAGAAAATATGTCCAAATTTTTGTGGACGAGCTAGCTCAAAAACTAGTGTGAATATCGAAACCAAATTTCACACGTAGTTTTGGTCCATTGAGATTAAGAGCTGATTAGATTTTGGTGCATATCGAACCAAAATTAAGGGGGGTGGAGGGGGGTTAAAAATTAAAAATCTAGGCCATTTAAGCAAACTCAACCAAATTTTGTATACATAATCAGTGGACCCCCAGAAGTCTAAAAATGCAAAAACTAACCGCCAAAAATGGGGGGGGGGTGTAGAGTCAAAAAATGAAAATATAGGCTCTTGTACCAAATTTTGTATACATAATCAGTGGGCCCCGAGAAGTCTAAAAATGGAAAAACTAACCCCTCCCTATATGATTATAAATAATTTTATTAAATATTAAATATAAGTGAAAGGCCAGGTTGTATGGTAAAGTCAAGTGGATGGCCACATCAGAACAGGTCAGCTTATTTTAAAACGAATTTATTTTATCGTTTAAATATTTCAATAAACCAGCAATGTAATTAATAAGAGAATTTCCGACATATAATTAATGAAATAATTGAGAAAAAAGGCGTCCAAGACATTTATCCGTATGTAAAACATCGCGTTGCGCATATTTTTGTATATGCCGGCTTCTAATTCCACATCTTCTGTACTAAGTAGAGTAAAAAGTTATCTTTGTAGTAATATGTCTCAAACACGATTATATTAATTAGCGTTAATTTCAATAGAAAGCAGCCTGATGAGAGATATAGATTATTCCGAAAAAATTGATTCATTCGCTTCACAGCAGTCCCGAAGAAAAATTTTAAACTAACTTAGATAATTAATTCTTTATTAGAATTATAATTTTAAAACATGAAGTTTAGTAATAAATGGTTCTTTAAATTAATGTCTAACGTGTAATTAAATCTTTTGATAATTTATATGTATAATTGTATATGATATGAAAATTATTAGTCTGGTGTTGGTGTGAGGTGAAATATATTTTAATAAAAGAAAAAGTAAAAATATTTTTGGAAAATTATTATTTATTATGAATTATTAATCACTTGTTCCACATGTAAACAGATTAAAACACATGTGAAACAAGTAATTTAGTAAATAACTCATAGTAAATAATTTTCCAAAAATATTTTTACTTTTTCTTTTATTATGATCTATGATAGCCAAAAGGGCGGTTAATTTTAATAGCCCAGGGTGGTATCGAACGCCACTGATCTGTTGCAACCTGAAATTTCTGATTATTATTTTAATGTTAATTTAAAAATAATTAATTTAAATATTCTAAAAAGAAAACACTTGAAAATGGTCTCACAATAATTGCAACCTTGTTTTACAAAATAGAAAAAAAAATGTATTTATTCGATGGACCAGAAAAAACTTGTTTTAAAATTTTCTTCAAAATAAAATGATATACCTATATGATAAAACTTGAAAAATTATTAGATACAAACAAATATAAACGAAAAAGAATCCGCACCTCGTGTGTCTGTGGGCTTGTTGTTTACAGGTTTTGATATTTTGATGAAACATTCCTTGCACATTTGAAAGATATCAATGCATCATTCTAATATTTAGGTCGAGATGAATTATTCTTGAGATTCAAACACCTAAAAAAAGAGACAACCAATTATATTTGTATCTAAAGAAAATCACGCGCGATTGCCATCTAGTATATTTGAACTGTCAGGGATAATTTTTTTTTATATGCCAGAAGGGTTGTCTTCACCTCTTCTGGAATTGAATAGGGCTATCAAAAAGCAATCTTGGACAATAGCTAGCATGTGAAGTGGACCCGTCTAGCATATATATATATATATATGTGTTGCCAAAATATTTTACACAAAGATTTAAATCATCATTTGTAAAATTCCGAGGTCTAGTGATTTTAAATTTAAACATTTGATATATCAAATATTTTATAAGTTATGCGGTATGAGGTCCGACTCGCACTTGGCCGGCTTATATTTTTGTAGTGATGCTGCATATTTTTTTTAGACCAGTGGTTCCCAAACTTTTTCAATGAGAGAGCCTATTTCGACAAGAAATTTGTTTACGAACCCCTGTTTGTATTTCCTGGGTGGTGATGAGCCTTTGGCTTCTAGGCCGTTTGAGTATGCAGTATAGCATATAAACAGGGTGATTTTTTTTATCTTGAGACAGTCTTATAACTCAAAAACAGTGCATTATATGAAAAAAAGTTTCAAATAAAAGTTTATTTATATGGAGGGGAAACTAAACTACCCTATTGTTTGTTTACCTAGAACAAGCTTTCAAGGGTATTTCAAGGTTAAGTTCCGTTTTTTAAATGGAAACCCATATGTTTCTGTACATATTCTGAATCTACAAAAAAAAACTGAACAACTTTCATTAGAACTATTTTTTTATTCGATTTCAAATAAACAAAATATTAAATCAATTAGATGTCAGAAAAAACTCTAATAATTATTTTTAACAATTATTCAACTTAATTTTTAAATAATAATGATTAAATAATTAATTATTAAATAAATAATTATTAAATTGAAAAGTCAAAACAATGAAAATAAGTGTTTATAATGATCTTAAAACATCATTATACACAGATTTAAGAGAGGTTATTTTTCTACTTAATTGAAATACTTAAAATTCTTGAGTTAAAAAAAGTTTATTTCTCGTGTCAATCCAGTAGATAGTTATAATGTATTATCATAATAAAAATGGGTCATTTTTTGTTGAAGGCAGAATTAAAATGGTCTTAATTTATGGTGAATGTGGAAGAAGCGTTGTGGGGCTTCAATTGAAATGGATGCCAAGCATTTTCCCGACAGGGATACTCCCTCAAGAGCTTCTTCATTTTATTGTGTTGTAAATCTATTAAAAATAAACTGCAACGGATCGTTGCTAAACTTTATCCAAATTCATTTGAAATATTAATATGTTTATTCCTTTATATAAATCAGATATCACTTGCAATTTGCAGTTCATGTTGACTTTAATTCAAAAATAATGATCGATTCTCATTTAACAGTCGAGGAATAACAATTCTACATTGGATTTTTGACATTTCGGTTATTATTGGTAATCATTGCTTAAGACATGGAGGAATCGACTTAAAATCAAAAATAGCGATTGATTCTCATCTAATACTTGAGGAATAATAATTCTACCTTAGATTTTTGACCCTTCGATTATTATTGGTAACCATTGCTGAAGACATGGAGGAATCGACTTAAAATCAAAAATAACGACCGATTCTTATCTAATACTAGAGGAATAACCTTATTGCATTCCATTTTTGATGTTTTGACTATTAATGGCAACCTCTACTGAAAACGTGGAAGAATCGACTTAAAATCAAAAAGACTAAATTCTTTTTTGGTAAACAACTTAAGCTTGATTTTAAGTCGATTCGTCCATGTCTTCAGCAATGGTTACCAATAAAGGGTCAAAAATCTAATGTAGAATTATTATTCCTCAAGTAATAGATGAGAATCAATCGCTATTTTTGATTTTAAGTCGATTCCTCCATGTCTTCAGCAAATGGTTACCAATAAAAACCGAAACGTCAAAAATCCAATATAGAATGGTTATTCCTCAAGTACTAGATGAGAATCAATAGCTATTTTTGATTTTAAGTCGATTCCTCCATGTCGTCAGCAATGGTAACGGATAAGAAAACAACGCGGTTGCTATGGTTACTTATAAAATTTCCTCCCAAATTTTTACCATTTCACAGCGAGAAGCCTAACCATTCTTACTTAAGTTAGGTTAAATGAGCTATATTAAAACGATCAAATGAATAAATTTTAAAGAATTTAAAATTAAAAAAAAGTTCTATTTTACTATAGAGTAAAGTACTTTAAAATATGATTTTACTAAAAACTTTATTTAACCTTTTTTGTGGTCCCCAAGGTACTTAATTAGGATATTAAATTTCATCAAAATTGGTTAAGTCATTTTCAAGATATTTAGAAAAAACTAAAAAAGTACTGAAATAAAGTACTAATGTTTGTGGACCGATATGTACCAAAAACTAATCAGCGCTTCATTTTGTTAAACTAATTATAGGTTTTCAATTTCATTTCAATCAGCGCAAAGGTGTGGAAAAAATCGTGGACGAAAAAAACGATAACACACATACATACATACATCCATCCATCCATCCCCACGCACTTCCAAAAAAAATGGTACTTTTTGGCCTCTCGACGAGATTACAGATAATTTTTGGCAAAACCGTCACGTGCTAAAATTCAATCTCATTGAATACTTCAATTTGTGACTTTAATTGAGTCCATGGGTTCCGCAGTCTTTACCTGAGGACCCTTTGAAGTCGCGCTTGCCGCGAGAGCGATTCCAATACTTTCTCCCATGCTTCGCATTGGATAAAGTAAAAATCAGGAAATGTAAAGTCTACGAAGAAACTTAAAAGGTCAAAATAACGAAATTGGAACTGGAATTCATCCAGAAAACTTGCGATACACTCTGGAATGTCACAGAACAGTGTTGGAAAATTATTAAATTATTTATTTAATAATTAAATATTTGATCATTATTATTTGATAATTAAGTTGAATAATTGTAAAGAATAATTATTAGGGTTTTTCTGAGATCTAATTGATTTAATATTTTGTTTATTTGATATCGAATAAAAAAATGGTTCTCATGAAAGTTGTTCAGTTTTTTTTGTAGATTCATGATATGTAAACAAATATATAGGTTTCTATAGGGACCCGGTTGGAATTCCAATGGATTATCTTGTATTAGGTCATCAAGAGGTCTGGGATCAGGTTGGAATCGGTTTTGTATTCCGCTGGATGTGTGGGAGGTTGATGTTGAGGATGGTATTCTTTTGGCGTACTTGGTTTCCTCGGAATGGCGAATGACTGGTTGGGTCCAAGCGTCGCCGTCTTTTTGGGGTTTGAAACTAATGTTGAACACAGTTGGTTTATGCGACGCTTTAATGTTCTTCTGGAATCGAGGGTAACCAAGTAGTGTCGTTTTCCTAGTATTTTCTTGACCTCCCCGAATTGCCAAACCTGCTTGTTATTAATAAAAAGCAAATTTATTTAATTTGCTATATTTGTATTTGAGACGTTGCGTATATCAAGTGAGAGCACACCAAGATTTATGTACCATTTTGTAATTCATATAATTTTGTATATTATGATAAAATCCACAACAACTCTGCCTGCGGACAATTTATTTATAAAATTAATTGTGTCGCTAATACTCTCTTAGGAACTGATGATGGCATTATTTAATTAAAGCCGAAACGTTTTCCATAATTGGGAGTTTTTATTCAGCAGAGGCTACCCATTGGCTGAATCCCTTTTATACTTAATTATAGAAGTATAAAAATGCAAAAACTACCCCCCTACATGATTATAAATAATTTTAGGGGCCAGGTTGAATGGTAAAGTCAAGTGGATGGTCACATCAGAACACGTCAGCTTATTTTTGAAAATAGTTGGAATGTTTTTCAAAAAATCACCTCAGGTTAAAATTAACTAATGTTTATTAAAATAGAAAGAATTTAATTTTTAGAACAAATTCTAAAATTTTAGTAGAAATATTATTAAATTGCGATATCAGAGCGGTTTCATCCCTCAGGAGTCGAACCTGAGAACTAACATGCTTTCCGGTAAGTGAGCTCACTGCCCGGAAAGCATGTTAATTCTCAGGTTCGACTCTGAGGGGATGAATCCCCATTGATATCGCAATTTAATAATATTTCTACTAAAATCTTAGAATTTGTCCTAAAAATTAAAATCTTTCTCTTTTAATAATATTTATAAATAAAAAGATTGATGATGAAGGACAAGCCTTCGAAACTATAGTATCAAACAAATAAATAATATATATACAGATATATCATTTCGATATATATGTGTGTATGTTTATTTGCATCAAGCAGAGGACAACCTCTTTGTTTCTATTTATGTATCAACTATACTATCTTCTAACAAAGGAAAAATATTTATGAAAATTTTAGAAAATCGATTAAAAAATATAATATCTCATTGTTCGCATCCATAATCAAATATTTAAAAGCATCGTAGGGAGTTGGACCAGAACTTAAATCAAACGCAAAGTTTCTTAATTAAATGGGCTAAACGTTTCGTCACTGATTAGGGACTTCCTCAGTGGCTCATTTTATAAACTTATTTGTCAGAAGTTCTTACTACAAGAAAAAACATTCCAAAGAGTATGTCTTCACCGAATCATTCAAGACAATATAAAACATTAAAAAAACAATTGTAATTGTTTTTCATTATAATTATTACAAGTTACAATTATAATTGTTACTTTACCATACAGGGTATGGTCAAGTATTGAAATGGTGCATGAAAAAAGTGTTTTTTTTTGCTTTTCGAAATATCTCAAAAACGAATGAAACTATTTTGATTAAAAAAATTGGGCGAAACCGTGGCATTTCGGTCTACAAAAAAGCCCTAATAAGTGAACGTAGGAAAAATTATATTTTTCGAGATAATAATTGTTTTGTCAAAATGTCTTTTAGTTACTCTGTTAGTTAGTCTGTGAGTTACCAAATTTTTGTTGACGAGCTAGCTCAAAAACTAGTGTGAATATCAAAACCAAATTTCACACATAGCTTTGATGCATTGAGATTAAGAGCTGATTAGATTTTGGTGTATATCGACCCAAAATTAAGGGGGGTGGGGAGGGTTAAAAATTAAAAATCTAGCCCATTTGAGGAAACTCAACCAAATGTTATATACATATCAGTGGACCCCCAGAAGTCTAAAAATGCAAAAACTAACCGCCCAAAATGGGGGGGGGGGTTGTAGGGTCAAAAAATGAAAATCTTGGACCTCTTGGACCTTGTACCAAACTCAACCAAATTTTGTATACATAATCCGTGGGCGTGCAGAAGTCTAAAAATACAAAAATTAAATTAACCCCTCCCCCTACATGAATATAAATAATTTTATTAAATATTAAATATAAGTGAGGGGCCAGGTTGTATGGTAAAGTCAAGTGGATGGCCACATCAGAACGTGTCAGTTTATTTTTTTAATGTTTTATATTGTCTTGATAACAAATTGAATGATTCGGTGATAACACACTCCTTGGAATGTTTTTTCTTGTAGTAAGAACTCCTGGAAAATAAGTTTATAAAATGAGCTACTGAGGAAGTCGCTAATCACTGACGAAACGTTTGGCCCATTTAATTAAGAAACTTTGGGTTTGATTTAAGTTCTGGTCCAACTCCCTACGATCCTTTTAGATAAAATTATAAAGAATTTTAACCAACCTATCAATCCAACAAGCCGGTTTTAAGTCTGGATTTTCTACTTATGGCCATTTACAAGTGACCGTCTTTCCAGCTACTTATAACCTTCAATCTTTCAAGACCAGCATCCACAGATACCTTCGACTGCTACCCAATCCCTAAATCTCCCCTTATCTTCACGTTACAAGGGTCCACCACGGACTTCAGAGATTGTACCTTCTTGGTGCAACTTCTTCTTGTATCAATATCATTATAAAAAAAAGATCAATCGAGAAAAGTGGTGAATACCAAATAGATATATTTTTTTAATTTCTTCACTACAGAAAGCTATTTGACAGTTTGACACCATCGAACAAAGTTATATTTTCAAGTCCATACTTTCTCAGGGAATAAATCTTAATTATATTTCATTAATTCAAGAGTCGCCAGAATTTTATAGAATTATGAAATGTATTAGTATGGTAGGTATGGGTTTAGTATGGTTTCTACGCTATCAAAGTAACGGCATTGCCAATATAGGCAGAAGCTGACCAATATAGATATAAATCGATTATAAAAATATATTCTATTACCATTTAGTTTATTGAGATTATAGTTTGTTGTCTTATTTTTTTTCCCCTCGAGTGTAGAGTGCTTCAGTATTTTAAGTTTCGAGCGCTACAATAAATCTTGTTTTAAGGTCCCATCAATATTATCTTTTAGGTTGAGTTAAATTATTCTTGAGATCCAGGATACCTAAAAAAGATACAATGAAATAAATGTTTTGTCTGTATAACCCTAGAATGATTGGTAGAATTAAAAAAATTACGATATTTATTTGGTCAGGCTCCTAATTTTCAACATTTATATGCTAAATCAAAGATTTTATAAAAAAGAATTAATTAAAATAATTTTATTAAAAATCAGTTCTCGATACATCTTAACACTTGCAAATGGCTTTACAAAAAGAAGCCCAAACGTTCATTTTATAGAAAAATTAATTTTATATTTATTCCATGGACCAGGAAAATTTTTCAAATCTCATTCTGAGTACCATAGCCTCAAAAAAGTAAAATTCAGGACTAAATATTTATTAAATACATTGAAAAAACAATTTTTTTTCATCATATTATCTTACCCGAAATAATTTCTTGCTACAAGATTGAATTTTAATAATTATAGAATGTCCTTAAGTTGGATAAAAAATGTTTTTTGAGAAAATAAATTAAGAGTTATTCAATTGCATAACATGAATATAATTTATGTGCATAAAACTCTTGAGAAAATACATTTACGTGCATATATAAATATTAAGCAAATCCGACAGATTAATTTAGATAAATTACTACTAATAATATATAACTATTTTTGTCATTAACAATTAACCAAAATTTAACACAATATTTCGTATATCATTAAAGTCAACAAATAATATTCCAGAAAATTAATATCTTGAGTTCACTTAAAATTGAAATTAAAAAAATTAAAATTGAAATTTGAAATTAAAAAAAAATGGCTGGCAATAATATAATTTGAGAGGTTATTAATCGTAGAGGAACTGCAGTTATTGCTTTTTATTAATTTGTGAAAAACGGCGAAAACAAAAACGTTTGAACAATCCGCCCAGACTCTGGTGTCGTCCATGATTGGTTTACCATGCGCATGTCACCCACGTGATAAAATACTGCTTTCCGATTGGTTCTCTCCCTAATTTTCCAAGCAATCTATCAGGAGAAAATAGAACATGTTCTAATGAGAAAATCCAACAAGATAGCCAGCTTCCCAGCCCTCAGTGACGTCATTTTAAGCCTCCGGATCTAGCCTAGCCAGCCATCTCGATTTCTATCAACAAAAAACGCCTAGTGTGAACCGGGCTTAAGGCAGGGGATCGGCCATCAGCCGAGCGCCTCGACCCGGACTCGAGCCCGGGTCCGCTTGGTACATTTATCATTTTTATTTTAATGTTTTATTTTTTAAACAGATTAATAGTTATCAAATAAATAAAATCAGAATTTTAATTCAATGCACTTATTATTATTATTGCCGGAATATAACATTGATGTTCTGATGAGAAAGGGCGACAAATTATATCTTGCACTCCGGGTGGCACATACCCTTGAGACGGCCCTGAATATATTTGTAATGAACTAATAGTGGGATTTAAAATTAAAAAAAAACAATGAATTTATTAAAAGAAAATTTGTATTGAAGTATTAGTGGAATTTAAAATTAAAAAACAATTTACTATTAAAAGGAAATTGAAGAAAATGTATTTATACATTTTTTCCAAGAGTATAGATTTTCATCTTAAAATTTGATCTTGAATGAATTTCTGCAAAGCATAAAATACTTTTGTCATTTTTTTTTAAGAAAATAAATGTAGTTATCATAGAGTAATTTCTATGGTACTTATGTATTAAAAAAAAAAAAATTCATTCACTGAATTTTTACTGTTAAGTTACGATATGAAGTTTTATTTATTTGTACATATTATGGTATGAAAATTAATTTTCCATTAAAAAACTCTGACGCCTCCTCTGGCACAAGCTCACGCCTCCCTGGTTGGAAACCACTGAATTAGAGGCTGTTTAGAAAATAGAAAGATGTTGCATCGCCATGTAAAGATGTGAAAAGTGGACGAGAAATAGAAATACTGGATCCCTTTAAAATAGAGTGCTACAGAAGAATGCTAAAGATTAAATGGTTTGATCGAATTACAAACGAGGAGGTTCTTGAAAAAATTACAGATAGAATCTGAAGAAGAGAAAAGCTCTAATAAGGTATAGCTTGCTAAGGGATATTTTAGAGAGGAAAGTGGGAAAGAAAAGGGGAAGGGAAGAACTAGATTGTAAAATTTTCCACAGATCATGAAAGATATAGAGTTATAGAGTATGAGACTTTTAGAGAAGTGAAAAGAATTGAATGGAAGCAGGTGATTGAGTCAAACCAGTCTTAGGACTATATTCTCGATCATGATGATGATGATGAAAATGAATTATAATTTCGTAAGTTTAAACTTGAAAAATTATTAAAATCAAACACATTTGAAAGAAGAAAAATCCGCACCTGTGAGTGGCTATGTCTGTGTGTCTGTGCAGGTCATTCGTTTCAGGTCTTGAGTTTTGATGAAACATTTCTCGCACGTTCGAAAGACATCCCTAAGATATATGTGTAGCAATTTTATTTTTTAGTTCTAAATTAATTATTATTGGGAGAATCAAGAGACCTAAAAAAAGAGAGATCATAATAATTTTTTCTCTTTCTCTCTAGATTTTGGGAGAAAAAAATCTAATAATTAGGCCAGTCTACGAATTTTCCGCGTTGTAACACCAAAGGTTAATAAAAAAAAATATATATTTGTATTATATTCTTTTTTAGATCTCTGGGTTTTCAAGAATAATACATCTCGTGCTAAATGATAAATCTCTGACAGACGGACAGACCAAAGTACTTGTAGTAACACAGAGTTCCGTTTTAGTTTTATACGGACCTCGGAAAATGAAATTTTTTCGAAATTCAAAACACTTACTAATATCTCTGTTATGTGGTATGGCTAAATGTTTAAATTTCGAATAAATCATCAGCGAAATTTTACCTGAATATGTTATATCATTGACTGAAATGTAGGGGCTGAATTATCGGCAATGGATTTGTCACTTGGAACCAATTCCTAAGGGTACGACAGACCTTCTGACATGTAAAAAATATTTATTATATCTCAGATCAAGCAGAGGACTATATTTGTGAATTTGTTTTACCTTAGCTCCAATTTAATGCGAGAGATGAAATAAAAAAATCCATTTAATTAAAAAACGATAAAAGGAAAATTTAATGAATCTTACTGCACGTGTAACTTCCAATGATAGATGGGAAAGAATATCTTGTGATTTTTTTCTGCGTTGATATTTTTATATGAAATCTCATCAATGCTGAACCGAATGGGCTGGACAATTGTTGTTGAGTTACGTTTTTGTAGAATGTTTTCCAATAAAATTCAGGATACACATCAGCGCCATGCTATAAAAATAAGATTTTATTATTATATACGAATTTTATAGTAGGAATTTGATGGAGTATAGAGAAACGAAGTATTATGAATTCGACCAAGCTTTGTATAAAGAAAATAAATTAAATCTTTTTTTTTTGTATTTCTAAGAAAAAAATTGTATTAATAATGAATCGGAAAATAAAAGAACAACAGAACTTATTAAGAAACAAATAGGTAAACAATTATATAAAAATGTTTCACCTCTAGAACCAACATCTATCTCCTTAAAAGTTATTGATAAGAAACAACCAAACAAAGTAGCAGTTCTGTATACTAAGTAGTGAGTGGGCTGTCGTAGTTGCTAATCATATCAATCCAAGCTTGCGTTTCTTTTTTTCTTTAATTGAGCTAAGTGGTTTATCTTTAAAACTAGGAAAATTAGTTCCAAAATGTCTATTTAATAGAGAGGGTATCATAGAGTTGCTACTTTGTTTCTGTCCACATATTAAACAGACAGTTATTGATTAGAATCATTGCCACAATAATGAAAACCAAATTTCAAACATTCAGCTTGATAATACCGTCGTTTTAATGGATTTTTAAGTATAATAGATTTACTAGTACCTAGTTAGTGTTGGTCTGTCACATTTTTGTATTTTAGGCTCTGAATTGCTGGATTATTTGATGGAATTTCTCTTTTTTCCTTTTACTAAAAACTTATCCATCTAAAAATAAAAATTTAGGTATCTAGATGTCGAGGTCAATGTGCTACAAAAAATGTTAATTTGTTGATCATTCTAAATGTAAAATTTAAAAACATGTCTTATAGCCAGGGCCGCATTATCCAATAAGCCAGCGATTCTTAACAGAGGGGCCGCGGAAAGTATGTAGGTGGGGGGCGAAAATATTAGAATTTTTTAAGTTTTTATATCTATGCAAATAAAATAAATAAATAAAAAAAAAAAAATATGTTACTAGTTTTTATAAGTGATACATGTACAAGTGACAGATAAATTTAATGACATCTCAATATTCTTAAATATGGTTAAACTAAATGAAAACGTTGAGCGCATAGGTAAATTTGGCCCAAACAGACAGACAGACAAAATTACAAGTTGAATAAAACAGTGTAAATATTTTTTATAAGTCCAAGTTTACAATTTTCATACTAATAGCAATTATACTTTGATTTGCAAATATACCTATTTTTTAAGAAAGATGTTATTACTGACAATCTGATAAATAATTTTTTTGTTCATTAAAAAACGTTAAAAAATATACATATATAAATGTTATGTTAAGTTCTGGTTTTTGATTTATTTATGAATTATTGTTACATTTGAGTTTTTTTTACGAGTAATTAAGAGTATGTTAATGGTGGAGGGGGGAGGGGGGGTACTGGCCGCGAAAATATTTTAGTATTTTAAGGGGGCCGCGAATATACTTTCGGATTTTAAGGGGCCCCGACTAATAAAAGGTTAAGAACCACTGCAATAGGCAATGTAGGCAGCTGCCTAAGGCCCCCGCGCCACTTATGGGCCCCAACCCAAAATTTGGTGTTGTTATATGGTTTAAATGCTTCTTAACTAACTGGAGAGCTACCTACATAAGGGGAGAGGGGCCCCAAGACTTGCATTGCCTAGGGGCCTCTACAAGGCTTAATGCGGCCCTGCTTATAGCTTGTTTTTAAGAAAATATTTTCCCTAAAAAGAACATTTAAAAAACCGAATGGTTAGGTATAGTTTTGAAAAAGTCAGTTTATATATAAAAAAAAAGATGAAATTCGCTATTTAATATTGATAGCCTGGCGCACCCATTGGCACAACTCCGGTTACTCTTAGGGATACGAATACCTCCGGCTGAGAACCACTGTAATATATGATTACACTGGGGAATTTTTTCAGTTGGACTACCCATGGTGATATAAGAAAACATTGTTAAATTTTTCTAGTTTAATTAAAAAATTTCCGTTTCTAATTCTGAACATGTCTTTAAAGGATAATAGGTATAGATCGAGAGAACTCAACTAATTTTGGTCTGATAAATTCTATGTTGATATAATGAGTGGCATTTCTCCAGAGTGGCCTAACCTGAATGGATATTTAAGATCATCGAAATGAGCACCAAAGTCTTAACAAGTAAATATCTTACTCTAATATGGTTAGATGAAATGCAAAGATGTAAAATATACTTACTTAGAAGAATTAAGGCATTTTAAAATAATTATTACACAACGTTTCAGTCTCTATAACTTGAAAATCCTTTCAAATTGTTGTCTTATGATAAATATATTGATAGTCAAGGTAAGTTCTTGATATCCTTGTGCTCTTGCATATGTTGAATCTGCTTAGCTAAATCCTAGGTGTCCAATCATTCATAAGACTATACAGGAACATGAAAAGAAAATCAATTAGAGATTTAATTATATTATTTGAACAAATTAAAAACACAAAAAGAAATTTATAAAATCGCATATTTTAATCAGAATCCACAACATTTCGATCTCTATTTCTGAAGCCGTTTTCAAGAGTTTTGTAAACATTTGCAAACAAATCCACAATTAGAGATAGAAACATTGTGCATTATGATTAAAATATCTCTTAAAAATGTTTATTTTAGATAATTTAAAACGAAATATTTTTAACAGATAATTAATATCTAGTTAAATAAAAAGATAGTTATTTCTAAAATTATTTTTATAAAAAATGGTATATAGCTGCCGGTTAATTAAATAAAGGAATAAATAAAATCAGGGGGCGCACTGATTTTACTTGCTCCAGGGTGCTGGATATGTAGATACGGTCCTATAAATATTATATTTATTTGTTTGAATCAATAGTTTGGAAGGTTTGACCTTCATCATCACTCTTTTTAATTATAAATATTATAGCTGTTATTTATCATGGATTCAAATACCCGTTTGGATGTAGCTAAATTCGTTTTGTTTTAATAGTAAGCTGGTCACTTTATAAACGAATGCCTTGATTCCTTGGTTATATATATAGGTATAAAAGGGCGTATGGGGGGTGAGGGGTGGGGGAGGAAGCGCCACTGGCTTTCAAGCTTTGATTTTTTGAAATGTTTTAAGAGGAAAATTATTGATTTTATCTTAACTTTTTAGATATTCAATGTATTTATTTTTATTCTTTTGTATTAAAATATATATAAAATTAGAACTTTATTCACTAAATTTTAAATTATATGTATTGAGGTTTTACTGGCCCCCTCCCCCATCCCTCTGGGAAAATTCCTGGGAACGTCCATTTATAAAATAAGTATATAAATTGAAAACATTTTATTGACTGTTTTATAAATATAAATATTTACAAATCATTTATAAAAAGAGACTCTTAAAACGTTCATTTAAAAATCAAACGTTTCGGAAGAATTTCTCCCTTTATCAATTTGGGATTTTAAGAATTTTAAAAAATGAAAAAAAAACAATTACTTTAAGTAATGAATATAAAGCAACACTTTATATTCCATTGAAAAAAGAGATCAATTCTCCCGAAACGTTAGAATTTTAAATAAACGTTTTGAGAATGTTTTTATAAAAGATTTATATACACTGCCGGCCAAAAAAAACATAACATTTAGATTTTTTTTTTAAAGCTAATAAAATGTATCTTTAAGGCAGTTGTTTCACCATATGCGTTGTCTTAGAATCTTTTAGAACTCGCTACTCGGAACATGAAAGACCCTTTAATTGTCTCAACAGATCAGATGATATTAATATGGAATCTACTTCTACCTTCTCCAATCATCTACATTTGAATAAACACACCTCTTCTATTAGCCACCTCGTTTCTTTACATTTCGAAAGAAAGGGCTTACGTTTAGATTTTTTAGAGTCAACGGAAATAATATTAGCTCTCTCAAATAAAACGAATATACTAAATAATCAATTAGAAGTTAAGAAAAGTACAATCATTGATTACATTCTTTAAATATTTGCTATCTTGTGTTCATTAATTCTTCCTCCACCCCTACACCTACCTGAGTGTAAATCCCCATTTCTCAGAAGGCCATTCAAAATTAAACAAAATAGACTTCCTACCTTTCTCCTTCTACTAATTTTAAATATTTACCCTTTTGTTATTTAAAAATAAATTTTACCATTGACTTGTATTCAAATTCGACTTATCCAGGACAGTTACTTCCTGTTGCTCCTGAAGATGGGTTAGTTACCCGAAATATATATATCGATATTAAAGACTATCCAAAAATAAATTCGTTTTATTTTTATATCTTAATGTGAAACGTACCAAGTATTTTTTATCCAATAATTTTAAAAAATGTTTCACCAAGTACCAACACCAAATTCCTTAAAAACTAAACAATAACTAATACATTTTTTAAGAAAATTTTCTTTCATAGTTACAACACAGTTTCTGAGATAATAATTAATAAATATTGAAAAATAGATAATGAAAAATTTAAACTAAAAACAAGCTGGCAACAACACATTTATTTAACCTAAAACGTGGGCTAACTTTAGTACTTTTTTGAAGTTTTTTCTCTTCAGCCATTGTCGCAACAGCTTTCAATCGCTTATTAAGAACTTTTTGTTTTATAAATCACTCTTTATAATGTACTTTATCAGAAATTTCTATGATAAATAATATACAAGCTCGGACAGTGTTGCCAGATTTGTCAAACAAGCACGGGATTGGCTAGTAGTGGTACATGAAAAGCAAAAACTTTTAGGCTTATGAATTATGAATCCTTATTGTCTGTACTCTATACTCTAGCATTAACTTTTTGCTAGTATTGTCGCGAAACAACTACCTTAATGCAATGAAATCGAATAAACCTTTAATTTATATATATAAAATTAAGGTTTTGTCTGTACATTGTTCCAAATCCCGCCAAAAGTTTGGTTTCACACGTTTCAAGCAAAGTTATGAACGAAAACACCCTCAACAAAATTCCTGTCTGTATGTCTGTCTGTTTCAGTGGTTTCCGCGAAAAGTTGCCCACGATTCACGTAAAAACGACTGAAGGGATTATTATGAAATTTCATATTGGATCAGATGTCTTCTAACTTACGTTTTTAGCTATATAACGTTTTGATATTTTGATCCCAAAAGGGGGTTTGGGGGGGGGGGGGCGCATGAATGAAAATTATCAAATAACTCTAAACTATTAACTCTACAGCAAATTTTATTATAAGTAATGTTGTAGGGAATGTGATTTCTGACAACTTTTGTTTAAAAAAATTCCCCCAAAAAACCACCCAAAAATGGAGAGAGTGTCAAAATATGAAAATTCTTGCTCTTGGACCAAACTCAACCAAATTTTGTATACATAATCTGTGGGTCACTAGAAGACTAGAAATGCAAAAACTGGGTGCGGAGGCAGGTGTGGGGGGTGAGAGGGAGTAAGACGGAGTAGGGGTGAAGGGGTAGTGCGGGATGGAGTCCGGGGGCGTAGTGGGACTGGGGGTCCAGGGGGCTAGGGGTGTGTGGTGCGCGGTGATGAAGGCATGGGGTGGGTGGGGTGAGGGTGCAGGGTGTTCAGGTGAGGGCCCAGAGGCAAAGTGGGGTGGTGCGGGGTGGAGTGGTTGGGGCGTGGTGGAGGTCACGGGTGGTGGGGTCGGGGCGGGGGTTGGCCACGGGTGCGGGGGTGGAGGTGCTGGGTGGGTGTGAGGGTGGGGTTCGTGGGTTGGGGGTCCAGGGGGCGTGCCCCTGGCTAGCAAAGGGCCGCCGAAGGCGGAGCCTTGCAGCTAGTTTGATATATTTTTAACCTTTCTTAATAAGTGTAACATATATTTAAAACATTTTATTTAAAAATTACAATTTAAATGAAATTAAAACGGATAATTTGATATTTATCGTTTTCTAATATCCTTACTATAATCTTTCAATCCCTGTTTTTCTTTTGATTATTATGTTGAAATTCATCAATTGAGTGTTTTTTCAAATAAAAATATTGAAAATATATTGCTTAGTGACACAGATTCGGCGAAAGCTAATCGAGAATGGGCGCAGCTACAGATACGTACAGTGGGGAAGCCAGAACATTTTCATGGGGGGTCAATCCTCGAAGCAAAATATTTAGTAGGAATGTTTTTTTATTAAAACAAATAGGTAATTCAAGAAATTAAAAAAGAACATAATTCTTGATGAAACATATTAGCCCAGTATATAGGGGTTTCAGCTTACATCGGGAAAATATTTTTTTTTAGGATCGCTTGGTATGGGTGTGGGTATGCCAAATCTAAGTTTGCGACCTCGAAAGTGTGGGGGACAACTTTTTGTGGCCGAAAAACCTCGAAATTTTCAGACTTTTTCCAGTTTTTCGCTTAAAATTGTTCATATTTTGTAAATAACCGTCCTATAGTAAATTAAAGAGGAGGAAATTTCGCGTCGATTAAAAAAAATTGGTCCAGTAGTTCGATTTTTTATAGGGATCCAGCCCTGGATCACTAAAGACTTACATTTATAGATAACCAGCATTTTCCATGACAGGAAATATCAATTTTTTCAAAAAATAGCAGTTTATCGTTCATAAAATGAAAACCACTCATCCTAGAAACATGTTTTCTATCTCATTCTCTAGGAAATTTTATTGACTGGAACGTGTACTTGAGACACTTTTTGATAAAACTCTTGGATTTATAGATATCCAGCATTTTCCGGACAGGATATGATCCGGATTCTCAAAAGTGTCATGGAAAATGCCGGATATCTATAAATCTAAGAGTTTTATCAATAAAGTGGTCCAAGTAAACATTCAAGTCAACAAAATATCCTAGAGAATGAGATAGAAATCAAGTTTCTAGGATGAGTGGTTTTCATTTTATGAAGGAAAAACTGCGATTTTTTGCAAAAAATTGCAGTTTTTCAAAACTTCAACCTCATTGCGGCACGGGTTACTATTATTCAATTAAGATAAAACTTTGTTTAAATTGTAGAAAATTTAATCTAGTTTAAAAATGTATAGAGTGGTCTTTGTCGAAAACGTGCTCCTTCGTGGTCAAAATGGGAAAAAATCGAAAAAAGTGCGAAATTTTTGGGATATTCAAGTGATACGGGGGGCTGTTTTTTGGATCCCCATAAAAAATCTTTTTTTAATCGACGCGAAATTTTGTGCTCTTTAATTTACTGTATGATGGTTATATACAAAATATGGACCGTTTTCTACCCCCTGCACCCTCACCCCACCCCCGCACCCAGTTTTTGCATTTCTTTTATTCAATAAGTTTATAAAAAAAATGTTTCACCAAGTACCAACACCAAATTCCTTAAAAACTATTTTTGCATTTCTAGCTCTCTAGAGGCCCAGAGATTATGTATACAAAATTTGGTTGAGTTTGCTCCAAGGGCAAGAATTTACATTTTTTCACCCTCCCCCCTTTTTGGGTGTTTTTTTGAGGAAATTTTTTTAAACAAAAGTTATCAGAAATCACATCCCCTACAACTTTGTTTATCATAAAATATGCGGTAGGCTTAATAGTTTAGGAGTTATTTGATAATTTTCATTCGTGCCCCCCCCCCCAAACCCCCTTCTGGGGTCAAAATATTAAAACGTTATATAGCTAAAAACGTAAGTTTTCATAATAATCCCTTCAGCCGTTTTTATGTGAATCGTGAGCAACTTTTCGGATACCACTGAAACATGCAGACATACATACAGACATACAGACGACAGACAGACAGGAATTTTGTTGAGGGTGTTTTCGTTCATAACTTTGCTTGAAACGTGTGCAACCAAAATTTGGCATGATTTGGAGCAATGTACAGACAAAACCTTAATTTTATATAAGTATATAGATAAGGTGACCAACTATTTTTTGATCAAAAAGAGTACACTTTGCAAGTATTTCATAGGTGAAAAAAAAGAAGGAAAAACGATAAAAACTTTATTTTCTTTTAAAAACATATTTTTCTTCCGAGTGGATTTTTTTGCTAAATTAGGATGTTCGTCTAATAATGTAGCCACATCCGAACTTTCATTTTGCATATTAAATTTGACTGTTAAGACGGCAGATAATGTTTTTACAGAAAGTTGCGACTTCTCACTGCTCCAATAATCATTCCCTAGTGAAAATACCCTTTCAACAGCAGCATTAGTGCCTGGACAACATAAGGAAATTTCTATTAAAACTTTTAAATTTTCATGTGGGATATGTTCTACTCTAAAATGCCGAAAGATTTCTACCCATCTTTTGTCAAGTTCTATTTTCTCATCGTTCCATTTCTTCAATTTTTCTTCATTTAAATATAAATTTACTCTTCGAATTTCTTCAAAGAGAAAATTGTCATTAATAACAATATCTTTTACTTCCTTCATTACAAATTCGACTGCTGAAGAAACTTATTTCCATTCAATTTTACTATTTAGAAGGGTCCATTTGAAACAATTTAATGCTCTAAAGAAATACAAATGAGTATAAAATTATACAAATGAGTACTTTCAGAGTACAGGATTTGAAAAGAATACGGTTTGCGAAAAAAGAGTACAAAACTCAGTAAATGAGTATAGTTGGTCACCTTAATATAGATTAAGGGTTTATTCAATTTCATTGCACTAAAGATACATTTTAATAAAATGTAACTGTTACGTTTTTTTGGCCGGGAGTGTATATTTAGCTATTTATTTATATGTATATCATTGGTTTGGAACAAGACTATGATAACTCGAAAAATTACTATTTTACAGGGGATCAATTGATTCATTGATATATTCTTTCGTTGATTTATGACAAAACTTGAAAAATAAAAATTTAAAAGATATCATAGTCTTGTTCCAAACCGACGATGTGTGAATATGCATGTATATTTATTTAAATTAAGTAAAGGAAAACCTCATTGATTTCTCCATTTCAAACAAATTCTTCGTGTTTTTAATTGTCCCATTCTGCATTCTGGTTGATTTTGACCTGTAGGCTCAGCCAAAAAAAGCTTGCGTCCACTCGCTAAAGGGTCTTCCCAGGTATATTTTTGTGATGGACTTTGCACCTGTTGCATCTGCTTAGGGAAACCACAGGTTTCACACTGGAACAAGAAAATATAAGTAATTAGAGATCCGATTATTTGAACAAATTGAAAGTAAAAAAAAAAAATTTAAACAAATTTTAAGTGACAAATATTATATTGACATTTCTTATAAATACCTATGAAATTTTGACAAGTTTTAAAACAGACAAGTCATTTGTAGACTATAGATGTGGCGAATTTTAGAACTAACGATTCCCTGACCGCTACATTTTGAAATAAAAATTTTGTAGAGATGAAAATCTTAAAAAAAAAAAAAATAGTCTCAAATGAAAAAGATCTTAGTGTGTTTAGTGCACTTTGGCATCTACTTACCTCGAATCAATACCAAATCAACATTAAATTAGATTAATAAAAATGAAAAAAAGGAAAATAAGAAGTTTGTTAATTTAATACCGCTCTTATATTATTTTAATTTATATTAATTAAATATTTTTTACTTCAATTTATACTGAATGATTAAGTATTATAATCATATATGAAAAAAGTTTTTTTTGCTTTGTTTTTTCGTAATATCTCAAAAACAGCTCAAATTATTTTGATTTAAAAAAAAAAAAATAGCCGGAACTCTGTGAAAGCCTAGAAGAGTAGAAATGTAAAAACCATCCACCCGAATTGGGAGAGAAGGGTCAAAAATAAAAATTCTAAGACTTTAGACCAATGGTTTCCAACCTGGGGGCGATCGCCCCCAAGTGGCGATTTGGGTTATCAGGGGGGCAATAAATAAGTGGGGGGGCGATGAGTATTCAAAGGAGGAAAAATTAAAATTAAAATTAAAATAGTACCTACTGCACAAGATGAACCTTATCAAGGCCAAAGGAATTATTTCATCATTCATCGCCAAGTTTGATATTCACAAGGTAAATATTGGCCGTAAAGAGCTGATTCAGTTTCCGACCCTTAAAAAGTGTTTACTGTCAGATAACGAGACTTCTGAACTCCCAGAAGACAAAATCATAATCTTTACTGATCACCTTGACCAGTTAAAAACTGACATGGAATCAAGATTTGAAGATTTGACCAAGTTACAAATTCCGGATTGGATTCTAGATCCATTCTCTTTTGAAGCTGTGGATAAGCTTGATAACTCTTTGAAGACGTTGAAGCTGTGGATAAGCTTGATAACTCTTTGAAGACGGAGTTTCTAGATCTGAAGTATGACTTTGAGGCGAAAATCATTTTCAATCAGAGCGGTTACGAGTTAGCCTGGGTGAAGCTTATGGACACTTATCCACAACTGTGAGGAAAATATGTAAAAAATGTACACTTTAATTTTTTTTCTATTTTATTTAAGAGTGACCGGATAAAACTGCTTTGGTTGTTTTTATATACGGTAAAAAATTGTTTAAATAATAAAATTGCTTTATTATTATTATTATTTACACTTTACTTCAAATTAAAAATAGGCATACAATAAAAATAAAAAGGGGGCGATAGGTGTTAGTCAACCTCCAGAAAGGGGAGATGGGCCACAAAAGGTTGGGAACCACTGCTTTAGACCTACATGATCCAAATTTTGTACACTTACTGTGTGGGCCTCTAGAAAACTAAAAATGCAAAAACCAACCACCCAAATGGAGGGGGGGAGGTCAAATATGAAAATTATTCTACACATACAGTCGACTCTCGTCAAATCGAACCTCGGTAATTCGAAATCTTCAAATTCGGTGAATCGAAAAAATGCTGTGTATTTTAATACGCTCGATAACTCGAAATCTTTTTCATAACAAGAGGTTGAGAGAACGTTCTATAATTCAAACTAGGGCACTTCCCCTCTTAATCATTCGAATTTTTCCTAGGAAAAATGTATTCTTAATTTTTTAATTAGGTATGTTATTATCTATTTTAATGTTAATACATATGTAATTTTTTTATTCTTTTTTGTCGTTTTCAATATTTTTAATTTTTTACTTGAGGCTATATATAAAACCTATGTAAGCACATACATATTTTCAAAAATATAATAAAAACTCTTAATAAATGGAATTTTTTCTTTACCATACAGGGTATGGTCAAGTATTGTAATCGTGCATGAAAAAAAGTGTTTTTTTTTCTTCTTTTTTTTCGAAATATCTAAAAAACGGCTGAAACTATTTTGATTAAAAAAATTGAGCGAAACCATGGCATTTGGGTCTACAAAAAAGCCCTTACAAGTGAACATCGAAAAAATAAATTTTTTGAGATAATAATTGTTTTGTCAAAATGTATTTTTCTGGATAAATAAATAAATAAAAAAAAATGTCTGTTAGTCTGGTTGTCTGTCTGTTAGTCTGTGCGTTACCAAATTTTTGTGTACGAGCTAGCTCAAAAACTAATGTGAATATCGAAACCAAATTTCACACGTAGTTTTGGTCCATTGAGATTAAGAGCTGATTATTTTTTCTTTCCTCTTGATAGTTCAAACTTCTTGATAATTCGAATTTTTCTTGTAGTTCCTTGGATTTCGAATTATCGAGAATCGACTGTATCTGTGGAAGCCCAGAGTACTAGAAATGCAAAAACTAAACCAAATTTTGTACAGTTAAATTTGTGGACGCCTATAATACTTGATACGCAAATGCCACCTACCTAATTGGAGGGAGGGTCAAAAATTTTAAAAAGTTTGTTCCAATACAGATATTCGTAGGTAATAATTCGTTAATTCATTTTTAAAAATAATTAATCAACTTATTTAATAGAACTTTAATGAGATAAACAATCGGAGGCCAATTTACAAATGTGCCACAAGAAATCATGATAGCCGAGCAGCCATTCTAGGTAACAGGAAATTTATTTACACGAAATTTTCTCTGGAGAGAGACGGACTGGTAGAAATTTTACCTGAAAGTAATGGAAGGCAGCCCAGAGGTAGTGAAGAAAAAAAAAATTATCACATATCCAAATAAGGTGTAATTTATTGGATTCCTTCCTCCTTTCCTTTCAAACCGACGTTTCGGAGGATTCTTCCCTCCTTCTTCATGGGTCAATTAAGGAAACAAACGAAATGTTTCCTTCCTCTCTCCACAGCAGTGCTTAAAATTTTCTTCTTCCTTAGCAGAAGCATTAAAATAGAATAGAAATAGAATAGTCTCAGTTTGAATTCTTCTACTAAGGAAATAGAAAATTTTAAACACTGCTGTGGAAAGAAGAAGGGAACATTTTGTTTGTTTCATTCATTGACCCTTTGAAACCATGAAGAAGGAGGCAAGAATCCTCCGAAACGTCAGTTTGAAAGGAAAGGAGGAAAGAATCCAATAAATTACACCTTGTTTGGATATGTGATAATTTTTTCTTTCTTCACTACCCCTGGGCTGCCTTCCATTACTTTCAGGTAACAGGAAATATTTTGAACAAAACAAATACTAATTTGTAATTTGAAATATTTTTGATAAAACTATCTTACAAAATTAAAGCCTTTTTTTAAGCATTTGGGGGTCATGACCCCTCTGATCCCCCACCCCTTTACTCCCTGGAGCCGCCACTGGGTCATAGGGGCCAAGTTCGCTAGTTATGCCTCTGATGCTGAGCATTAATTGGGTCTGATCTCTCTTGAATTGACCAAATCACTAAATATTACCAATGGTATCTACAAAAGTTTGAATTGAAATTGAAAATATTTTGTTTATTTTCTGAAAAATAATTATGCAATTGAATATCCAATACAATAAACAAAAAAGTTAATTAGTAAGTTTATTAAAAGTATAATTAAATCAAAGTCAAATTATATGTTTAATTTATACACTCAGCACATATTTAGAATAATTATATATTTGTTTGATATGGAATGTGTGCATTCTCTGTTGTATGTAATTAAACTCACTAGAGTATTATTACAAGTTGAAATGCCTTAATTACAGATACGATTCAATTTACCTAATTATTAAATTCCAATAGAATTAAAGGGCATTAAATATATATTGGAAATATTAGCGGGTATTGTCACGATTTTTCTACTAGAATAATAAAGACAAATTATGTGTATTAATTATATTATTATAAAAATACATAATATAAATGAATGAAGTAAAATTTCTTTGCTTTTATTATATCTGAATGTCGGAGGCAATTAATTTCTATGGTAAGCTAACAGGCCGGATAGCAACGTTAGCGCTTGGGTTAGATCCCAAGGGGATGAAACCCTCTGGCATGCAATATACAGGGTGATTCACGGTTGATGGCACGTTAGACGTTTATGGAAAACGGAACGCGGGATTTTTCTGAAAAACGCCCTGTATAATATGGACTCAATTTCTCGGCGTAAATTAAATACTTCGGGTCTGTCTAAACTACCACCAAAATATCAACTTTTCATGAATTGAGGGCACTAATTTATTTAAGTTTAATTAGGGCCATGTTTTGGGCCATATTTAACACAAATTATTTTTTATCTCGAAAACCAATAGAGACAGGTATAGGACAATATTAACAAAAAAGTATTTTAATAAAAGAGCGGTTCTAAAAACGTGTTAATATACGGAGTGTTCCATTTAAAAAAATAAAGTTGCTACGACTTTTCGATGAAAGCCGAAACGTCGCAATGCTGAAAATATTTTAGATCGATAGAACAGGTAAGAAAATGTTAGGTGGTAAATTTTCAGAAAAATCCTGCCTTCCGTTTTCCATAAACGTCTAACGTACCATCGACCGTGAATCACCCTGTATAGATAATTATCATTAAGATAATTTTTCACTAAGATCACACTGTCCCTAAATTATTTTTAATTAAATATATAATTTATGTATAAATATTATTGTATAAATAATTTATCTTATTTGTCAAGTGATTGATTTTAAATTTAAATAATTATTTATGAGAAGGTTTCAAAAAATCTTTAGCATAAGCAGGACCCACAGACTTGCTATCATCGGATTCTTTTCCTTAATTCATTCTCTAAGAGCCGTTTGTATGTCGCAAAGTAAATTCTTTTTACCACTAACACAGGGTAGATGGTAAATGGAGGGACTGGGATGGCCAATCAGATGTCAGGCAGTGTCAGTCCCTCCATTTACCATCTACCCTGTGTTAATGGTAAAAAGCATTTACTTTGCGACATACAACCGGCCCTTAGGGCCAGTTGTATGCCGGTTGGTAAACTCTTTTTAAACGTTGACAAAGGGTAAAAGCTTAGAATTCACCTTGTGCCCGCCGAGATGACCAATCAGATGATAGGCACTTTCAAATCAAAATAAATTTAAAATATTTTTTTCTTTGACGATACATAAAATTCGACCCTGCTCAAAATTATCATTCAATTAAAATTTTATCACGATATTTCTTTTGCGGGTAAAACTTATAATTGTTAAATTTCAAATTTTTATTTTATTTAGTTTACGAGCTAAAATGATCTGACGGACACTAAGATATTTTCGCAACTATTAGGGTCCAGTTTTACATTTTAAATGGAACACTAAAAATCTTTGTTTATAGTATTTTATTTATAAATTGTATGATATATAACTACAATTTTTATCTAAAAGAGTGAGAAATCCGTTAAGAGAATTAAACGATAAATCAGCTTTTATAAACAAAGGACTTTGAGAAAGATTTCGATATTGCGCCTTTGAAAATTCTCTTCTGAAAATCAAACAATCAATAGGTACATAATATTATATAAATTAACACTCTTAAATCCTTACTTATCGGCCTTCTTTTTAAACGAAGTTGTCTTAAAGCTTTTGATTATTTAATAATAAAAGTATTTATTCAATACCTATTAATCTTCTATAATATATATATAATAACCTCCACCTTTTTTCGTCGATTTTTTTTTCTAATGATATTGATACAAGAAGAAGTTGCACCAAGAAGATACAACCTCTGTAGTCCGTGGTGGACCCTTGTAACGTGAAGATAAGGGGGGGTATAGGGATTGGGTAGCAGTCGAAGGTATCTGTGGATGCTGGTCTTGAAAGATTGAAGGTTATAAGTTGCTGGAAAGACGGCCAGGGGAAGAGAGTTCCAGTCTCTAGATGTCATAGGGATAAATGAATTGGCGAATGCGTTTGTTCGATTAGTATCCAGTTTAAGCGCGTAGGGGTGTTGAATTTTAGAAAATCGTGTATTTCGCGCAAATGAAGCCTTTGGTGGGATTATCGATTTTATTTCGTCAGAACAAAAGCCATGGTAATATCTATAAAAAAGGGAAAGGGCGGAGACAGATCTACGATGGGCTAGGGAGTCGAGAGTGTCAGTTAATGTAGGATCGCCTAACAGTCTGATAGCTCTCATCTGGACTGCATCTAAGATTAAAAATGAATGTTGGTTGGATGTGTAGCGTCTGTTCTTAATAGACTTCGACACCGTTTGTCCGATTGAGATGAAATTTTGTACACATTTTGTTCTCACTCTCGCGGATGCACCTGATATAGTATCATCAATTTAAAATCAATTTAATTTTTCAATTTAATTTGCAGCCCCTAAAATGGTCTAAAAAGGTCAGTTATTTTTCTGACTAGAATAGGCAAGGGCGGACTTTGGCCTAGGCCAGGGGTCGGCAACCTGCGGCCCTTTCGATGTCAAGATGCGGCTCTCAAGTTCCATGCGAAAATATTAATAATTATAAAAGTAAAGATTTGAGCATCTTATTTTTGAAAAGAGTTGGAATGTTTTTCAAAAATGAGCTCGGGTTCAGATTAACAAATCAATTTTAAACTAGAAAGAATTTAATTTTTAGGACAGAATCTAAGATTTTAATAGAAATATTATTAAATTGCGATATCAGAGGGGATTCATCCCCCAGGAGTCAAACCTGAGAACCGACTTGCTTTCGAGGGTGTGAGCTAACTGCTAAATGTTAGAGGCTCTTTAAAAACTGGGAAATTTTCTAAATTGTAACTTTTGGCTCTTCCGTCTCAACAGGTTGCCGACCCCTGGCCTAGGCTAAAGAGGCAATTGATTCTAACTATTTATATACATGTAAATATATTTTATGTTTTTACGTAGTGTATTTTGCCTAGGGCCCAAAAAGGTTTAAATCCGCCCCTTAGAATAGGCGCCAAAATATTTCAGCCTACCGGCGTCTAAATCCTAAAAGATTAGCGTCTTTGGTTTCCTCTATCATATGGCAAATCGTTCTGAAAGCGGCCCAGCCAGCCCGCCATCTTCTCCGAAGCTCCGGCATGAGCTCGTTGGTCATAGTTAATAGGCGACCTAGGTAAACAAATTCTGTTACGTCTTATATACGAGGAGGAGTTGAAAAATAAGTTTCCCCTGTCGACTGTGGTCAGAGTTGTGTATGAAAGTCAAAAAATAGAATGAGACATTAAAGATATGACATACCTTTATTTTATTATTCTCGTACGAGTACGTTGAGACATTTGTCATATCGCTTGATAAGCTTCAAAAAGTCCTCCAAGAAAAATTCAGGGCTTTGCATATGGAAGAAGCGTTGAACGGCTATGGGCGAAAGGCGACACAGCAGGAAAACGCGCAAGTCACCGATACACCATTGGGTAGAGGTCGCTGCAAATCAAGCAGATGGCGCTGTTGCAGTGCCTGCGCAAAGCGGAGACCAGCCTCTCATTTGAGCCCCGGTAGGTATGGAGAGAAGGTGCGTTTTGAATTCGTGGTCAAAGGAGGAAGTGAGAGCGGTTATCCGCTATGAATTGGCACGTGGAGTATCAGGAACAGAAATTCATAACCGCCTCGTGGAAGTCTATGGGTATGGTAAGTCTATGGAAGTCTATTCGGAAAAAGCGGCCTGGCCTTCTCACATCTGGCGTTCTGCTGTTGGATGACAATGCCAGACCACATTCGGCGAGGGCAACGCAAAACCATATTGCAACTCTTGGTTGGGAGCGCCTACACCATCCTCCATACAGTCCTGATCTCGCACCAAGCGACTTTCATCTATCTGTTTCCGGCTTTGAAGACAAATCTCGGGGGAAGGCGCTTTGGAAGCAATACGGAAGTGAAACAAGCCGTTCAACTCTTCTTCCGTATGCAAAGCCCTGATTTTTCCTGGAGGGCTTTTTGAAGCTTATTAAGCGATATGACAAATGTCTCAATGTACTTGGTACCTATGTGGAAAAATAAAGGTTTGTTATATCTTTGGTGTCTCATTCTATTTTTTGACTTTCATACACAACTCTGACCACAGTCGGCAGGGGAAACTTATTTTTCAACTCCTCCTCGTATTATTTAGAAGTATTTGGCCTCGCGGAGCGAAGTCATTACGCATAACTTTAGTTTTTTGGGTGTTAATGAACAGACCTGCCTTGTTTCCCTCTCTAATAAGCTATTTGAGCATTAAGGTTGCATCTTCTGGTAAGCTTGTGATGAGAACGATGTCATCCACGAAACGCAGGTGGATTAGGTCGCGTCCATCGATGCTTTTTCTAAAATTTTCCCATTCGCAACGTCTCACAACTGACTCCAAAAGAGGCCCGGGTAGATGGAGTCTTACTGTCGTAGGCCTTTCTCTATGCAGACTTCGATATTACGGTGGATGGGTTTGAATTTTGTCGTGCAATCAGACTAGCATTCTGCAAAAAGATCGAGGTAATCATCCTCTATACCTAAATTTAAAAGTTTTTTTGCCGAGAGTAGCAGAATTTTTATAAACTGAAGGAGACAATAAAAGAGTGTGTCTTCTGCTCGAATTATAAATTTTTATTTATAACGAGAGTATAGTTTCGAGAGCTTTGCCCTCTTCATCAGTCTATTACAATTGATTCACAGGAATTAATGTATGAATCTTCACACATCGGAAAACTAAAAATATCTGGAATCATTTGCGGCACACCTAAATCTATATAATAAAAATGAATTTCTTTTTCTTTGTAAGCGCAGATCTCTCAAATGCCTGGGCCGATTTGGCTAATTTTTTTTTTAAAATGTTCGTAATAGTCCATTTCAGGTTAATATGTAAAAAAATCCGAAAAGTTGCCCGGAAAATTGGAAAATTCACGGAAAACTGAAACCAAATCTGAATTGCCAACATAGCTTGCCAAACAATAAAATAACTAAATAGCAAACTAACTTTGTGTTGGCAGCCCTATCTGTCAGATTTTTGAATTGTCAATTATTCTTAAAAGAGATCTAACCACATTTTCGTTGAAGAAGAATTTAATAATGCAACAAAGATTTAAAAAAACTATCTATTTTTTTTAAGGTACATTTAAAAACAAAAATAAAAAAATAAATTGCAACGGATCGTTGCTAAACTTTATCCAATGTACTATCTTATTCTAAAATAAAGTACTTTAAAATATAATTTTACAAAAAACTATATTTGACCTTTTTTGTGGTCCTCAAGGTACAAGGTACTTAATTACAATGAATTTTAAATCACACAAATATTAATTTGACAATTTAATTGATGAACTCAAAAATTGTTATTTAATTAAATAAACTGCAACGGATCGTTGCTAAACTTTATCCAAATTCATTTGAAATATTAATATGTTTATTCCTTTATTATTAATCAGATATCACTTGCATTTTGCAGTTCATGTTGACCATGCGCGGATCCAGGGGGGGGGGCGATGGGGGTGACCGCCACCCCCCCTCAAAGCATTGTAGATCAACATTTTTTATGTTTATTTTTTTTTTTTTTATATAACATTAAATTTTAAAATTGAAGAAAATAAAGTTCTATGTGGGGGTGGGGCGTCTTTGACCCCCCACCCCGCTTGGACAATTCGAGCGCGACACACTTCCGAGATCAAAAGTAGATCTTATATACCGGCGACCGCCCCCCCCCCCAAAATCAGAGGTCTGGATCCGCGCCTGATGTTGACTTTATTTCAAAAATAATGATCGATTCTCATTTAACAGTCGAGGAATAACCATTCTACATTCGATTTTTGACGATTCGGTTTTTATTGGTAGCCATTGGTGAAGACATGGAGGAATCGACTTAAAATCAAAAATAGCAATCGATTCTTATCTAATACTTGAGTAATAACAATTCTACATTAGATTTTTGACCCTTCGATTATTATTGGTAACCATTGCTGAAGACATGGAGGAATCGACTTAAAATCAAAAATAGCAATCGATTCTTATCTAATACTAGAGGAATAACAATTCTACATTAGATTTTTGACCCTTCGATTATTATTGGTAACCATTGCTGAAGACATGGAGGAATCGACTTAAAATCAAAAATAGCAATCGATTCTTTTCTAATACTAGAGGAATAACAATTCTACATTAGATTTTTGACCCTTCGATTATTATTAGTAACCATTGCTGAAGACATGGACGAATCGACTTAAAATCAAAAATAGCAATCGATTCTTATCTAATACTAGAGGAATAACCTGATTGCATTCCATTTTTGATGTTTTGACTATTAATGGCAACCTCTACTGAAAACGTGGAAGAATCGACTAAAAATCAATAAGACTAAATTCTTTTATGATAAACAACCCAAGCTTGAGAATAAGAGAATTTTTTCTAAATAGAGATTTTTAATACATTTTAAATATTTGTTTCATCTTATTTGTTATGACTGTATATTACAGTTAAATAGAATCTCAAATTATATCTATTTAAGACTTTAAAATAAAACAATTATATTTATTCTCTGTTACTAATAAAACATCAATAATGCAGCCACGTGGGGGTCCAGGGGGCGAAGCCCCTCTGCATAAAGGCCCGCCGAAGGCGGGCCTTGAAGCTAGTACATATAAAATAAAAAGTAAACGTTGCATGATGCAAAAAAAATGAAGTAATTACAAAACCCATGCAATTTTAATTATTTGTTAAAAACGCTCGCGGCACACAAGTTTAGAAACAGTGGCTTAGAGAGCCCAAAATCTAAACAGTTCTCCACGTTGAAAATATAAAAATTTTGCTACCGAACAAACTTTCTAAGACAATTTCTTTTTATGAATTTAATTTTTCTATTGAATGATAAATAAACTGCAACGGATCGTTGCTAAACTTTACCCAAATTCATTTGAAATATTAATATGTTCTAGAGTAAAGTACTTTAAAATATAATTTTACTAAAAACTTTATTTAACCTTTTTTGTGGGCCCCAAGGTACTTAATTAGGATATTAAATTTCATGAAAATTGGTCAAGTCATTTTCAAGATATTTAGAAAAAACTAAAAAAGTACTGAAATAAAGTACTAATGTTTGTGGACCGATATGTACCAAAAACTAATCAGCGCTTCATTTTGTTAAACTAATGGTAGGTTTTCAATTTCATTTCAATCGGTGCAAAGGTGTGGAAAAAATCGTGGACGAAAAAAACGATAACACACACACATACATACATCCATCCATCCATCCATCCATCCGCACGCACTTCCAAAAAAACGGCACTTTTTGGCCTCTCGACGAGATTCCAGGTAATTTTTGGCAAAACCGTCACGTGCTAAAATTCAATCTCATTGAATACTTCAATTTGTGACCTTAATTGAGTCTATGGGTTCCGTAGTCTTTACCTGAGGACCCTTTGAAGTCGCGCTTGCCGCGAGAGCGATTCCAATACTTTCTCCCATGCTTCGCATTGGATAAAGTAAAAACCAATTAATTTTATTAAAAATAAATTGAAAGAAATGTAATTATAAATTTTTATTCCAACAACCACCTGTGAATAATTATTTCAATTAACAAAAAACCCATCAAAAACAACTTATCCGAAGATGAGACCTTGATAGATCGAATTGTCGACACAAAAACCCGCCTAACCCGTGAATTTCATCCAAATCGTTTGAGCCCTTTTTCGACAAACCGATTCTAAATATATATACAAGAATTGCTCGTTTAATATAAAAAGATAAGATACATTTACCTTGCTTTTTTTTGCTTTTCATGTAGGGGTAATAGGGACCTATGGAAAAATATTTTGGGGTAATAGCTAAAAAAGTTCCCCGACCTCTGCTATAAAGGAAGAAGTTAGACAATTGTTGCTTTTAATAAATTTTATTTCTAAAATAGCTTCAAGTAGGTTTATGTAAACTCATATTTCTAAAAAGTGAATAAATATTTTGAAACCAGGAGGAATATTTCTTTCTGGCTAGATAATTTTTATAAAATTTAAATAAAGAGACATTATTAATTTTTTTTATTTATATATATTCAATCAGAAAGTTTGAATATAAAATATGTAATTTCTTGATTAGTTTTTTGAGAATTTTTTATTTATTTATTTATATAACTATATAAAGATGATGGGAATTTTTTCCCATCTTTAGATTGTTCCAAGGTATGTCATTTTGTTGTTATTTTTAAGTTGTTGTTGTGTGGAGAAATTGTCATTGTATAAAAATTATGTAATGATTGAAATGTTTTAGGCTGATGATGACATATTTGAAAATGTCGAAACGTTCCTTGTAACAGTAAAATAAAATAAAGAAAAATAAATGATAAAAATGTGTTTTTTTGTCAAAAAAGAATAAAACCAACATCTATTTAAATGAGAATGTGTATCCTCAAGAAGTTTGGTTATATATAGTTATATAAATAAAATATGTATTTAAATCTATAAAAATCGTGCAAAATATGCCAAAAATTGTGATTATTTTTTCGGAAATCTTGATATATTTTTTCAAATTCAAAATTGAAAATCTTCTTTTATTCTTCGAAATCTTGTGAGGCGATTTTCATTTTCCAATTTCTTCTTATTAAAAAAAAAAAAAAATTATCAGGTCAAATTGTATCAGGTATGTTTTTTAATAACATAAAATCTCAATGTTTAAAGGAAGTTTATAGTTTTATGTTGGGCCGCGGGTTGGACAGCCCTATTCTAGGCTATTGATAAAGATTGTACTATTATAACTATCGTTTCTAGTTAAACTTCATTTTTTTTGAGAAATCCTCAATTTATGGGTCGATTCTGAAATGCCATTTAAGCGCTCCACCCGTAGAACTAAATGTAAATTTAACTTGTTACACGCAGTGGAGAGCTTACTTTGCATTTCAGAATCAACCTATCATAATCTCTTTTTGGCTCCTCCCGCCTCACGGTAAATATATATTCTCATCATTAATATATATGTATTATGGACGGAACCCCCTGCTTGCAAGCCCTACTCGCATTTGGCCGTATATATTTTTATATTTTTTTAGACAAAAAGCACCCCTTTTTCTGTTGTTTAATTAAATTTTACCGTATAATTGAAGCTTTATTGTCCAAATGAAAAAATACATGAAAAAAAAATCAGGGCTTTGATGATAAAAATATTTAATTTGATCTGAATATAACTTGAATTAATTAAATTGAATTGTTTTTAATAAATGCACAGAGCAATATAACAGCACCAATAAAGCCAGATCACAATACAAAAGTTAAATGTCCCCCAGGCGGCCGACCATTCGTTTTTAATGGAGGCTGCGCAACTCATTTATTCGCGTCTCTAAGAGACGGGATTCTTAAGAAATGGTGCTGCAATAAAATAGGAACTTGAATGGGGAGGAGGCCTGCAAGTTGACCATCAGCAAACCCTTTATTGCAAAATTAAATATTCATTTCTCTTTTTTTTTTCTTTAATTAATTCACATTTTTTTAGCTTTTAATTCTTTGAGCAAAATATTATTATATATACAAGGACGAGTCTTTGTGGATATGTTTTTGTTATCGCGCGTTTTTAAATAAATAGCCAACCCTCCCGATGATTCTGGAATACTTGGGATACATTTTCATATCTTCATAAGCGTCTAAATTACTTCTTCTTTTTTTGTATTGTCTCTTTAAACAATAAGTGAATACGTATATGGGAACACAATGGTAATATGCCGATTCCCAACACCCTTTCGCGGTTAAATTGAAAAAGTGCCGAACTAATTCATTCACAAATTCGCTTGTTACTAAAAATTTGAATTAAAAAATTTTTTTACAAACACCTGTACATCCCATTGTATTGTTTATTGCTTCCTTTATGGTCAACCATAGAAACTTATCTTTATATAAAATTGTCTCTACTGAGTATAACAATCCTTTCAACATGCCCCGTTCACTCTACCCTTTTCGTGGGTTTTCCCACTTTGAAACCATTCTATTCTTTGATAATTCATTCAGTTCCACACAAACACATTGCCAAAAATAAACAATTTTTCATTAATAATTAGTAGAGATTGTGGTGTTGGTGCAAGGTGAAACATCTTTAATAAAGATAAGAGTAAATAAATATTATATTTAATATTGATTTAGTATGAGTTAAGGATTCTTGGTCACTTGTTTCACATTAAAATTAAAAAATTAAAAGATGTAAAAATGTTTTTCCTTTTCAATATATATATATATTTCGGGCTATCAACCCATCTTCAGGAAGTACAGAAAATAACTAATTCAACTTATTGAATGCCAGGTTATATATATGTTTATTGAACAGAGGGGAAAGAATGTTTAAATTATTTTAAAGGACAATTTCTCTTAGGCTATTAGACCGGGAGCTGGATGGAGTTGAGTGTGCAAAATATGAGGACCGCGCATTATCAACTAATATTAACTGAGAAGAGCTCAAAGATTAATAATCCGGATGTTGCCGGCCAACTTTTTGGTCCAATTTTTTTATCGGGGGGAGGCTCTTACCTATAAACTATAAAGGAAATTGATGAAGTACATGCTATGGAGCCATTTTAAGGATTATTTTAATTATAATTTTTTAAAAATGATAATAGGTTGTTAAATGAAGTGAAAAACAAAAATAATACTGGACCGTCGCTTAGAACACCAACTATTAGATTTATAGATATCCAGCATTTTCCATGACAGGAAATGATCAATATTTTCAAAAAATCGCAGTTTTTCCTTCATAGAATAAAAACCACTCATCCTAGTAACTTGATTTCTATCTCATTATCTAGGAGATTTTGTTGACTTGAACGTTTACTTGGACCACTTTTTTATAAAACTTTTAAATTTATAGATATCCAGCATTTTCCTTGACACTTTTGAGGATTCGGATCATATTCTGTCCGTAAAATGCTGGATATCTATAAATCTAGGAGTTTTATAAAAAAAGTGATCCAAGTAAACGTTCAAGTCAATAAAATTTCCTAGAGAATGAAATAAAAATAAAGTTTCTACCTTGATTGGTTTTCTTTTTATGAAGGAAAAACTGCGATTTTTGAACTAAATTGTATTTTGTTATGCAAATGTATTAATAATGACTGTCAGAATAAAAAAGATTGATTAATTTATTTTTATTTTTTGATTACTTATGCAAAAATTTGCTTCTTGGTAATAATTTTTTTTTCAACAATTCTTGTTTAATTTTTAAATCTTAGATTTATAGATATCCAGCATTTTCCATGACAGAAAATGATCCATTTTTTCAAAAAATCGCAGTTTTTCCTTCAAAAAATGAAAACAAATCAATGTAGAAACTTGATTTCTATCTCATTCTCAGGAAATTTTATTGATTTGAACGTTTACTTGGATCACTTTTTTTATAAAACTCCTAGATATATAGATATCCAGCATTTTACGGACAGGATATGATCCGAATCCTCAAAAGTGTTAAGGAAAATGCTGGATATCTATAAATCTAGCAGTTTTATAAAAAAGTGATCCAAGAAATCGTTCAAGTCAATAAAATTTCCTAGAGAATGAGATAGAAATCAAGTTTCTACCTTGATTGGTTTTCATTTTATGAAGGAAAAACTGCGATTTCTTGAAAAAATGGATCATTTCCTGTCATGTCAATTTTTTTTTCAACAATTCTTGTTTAATTTTTAATTTTTTTTTTATTGAATAGCTATAAGTATCTTTAATCATAAGAAACAATTGGATATTTTCAATAAAACAACAATTATAATTGTTGTAAAGCATTTGTACAATCCATTTACTCGATATCCAAGGGGATGGGATATAAAAAAAATTGGACCAAGAAACCTCCTGGCAACATTCAGAATCATTATCTGCAAGCTTTTCTGAGTTCAAAACTATTTATAGAATGCGGTCCTCATATTTTGCACACTCAACTCCATCCAGCGCCTGTATTATATTGTTAAGTGAACATTTCAGGTTGGGTAAGGGTTTATTGACATAGGTGTGGATAAATAAAAGAAAAGTTAGAAGTTCATTGACTTATGTCTATAACCTGGGAATAAATTTTTGGCTTTGTTATTAATAGGTCAATTATTATGTTTTGTTTTACATCAAGTTGATTATTGATAATATTTTCATCGTTCCACAAGGCATATTTTATTTCCGTGGATTCAAGAAGATCCAATCTTAATCCTTTTCTTTCGAAATGAATAGGGGTGGGATTAGTATAGGTCAGGGGTCGGCAACCTTTTGAGACGGAAAAGTCAAAAGTTACAATTTACAAAATTTCCCAGTTTTTAAAGAGCCACTAACATATTTATTCAATATTATGGTATTTGATTAGGATTAGATACATATAAATTTGATTTTTGATTTAAAATAAAGCCGCATCTTCAAATTGAAATAGCCGCAAGTGGCTCGAGAGCTACGGGTTGCCGACCCCTGGTATAGGTGAAGGTGAGTGATCTAAAGAATATAGATGATTAGCAAATGCGGAAGTGGAATCTGGATTTGTGGGTTGATTTCTTATTAATTGTCTGTGGGAAGCTACGTGTTCTTTATGCCGTTTTTTGAAAGATCGTCCAGTTTGTCCAATATAAATTGCATCGCAATCGTTGCAATTTAATTTGTATACACCAGATCTATTTATTTTATCAATTTTGTCTAGTTTGTTATTTATTAATTGAGAGGATAAATTATTTATATTATAAAGGGCTGGAGTGATTTCATGTTTCCGGAGAATATTTTTTAATGGATAGGTTATATGTTTAGAAATAAAGGGGATTCTTTTATAGATTTTTTCAGATTCGATTGTGAGTGAATGTAATTGTGAAAGCGTGTGTTTTTTATTAATTTTGATAAATATTTTTTTAATAATTTCCTTACTATATCCATTATTATATGCTATATTAAAAATGGTATCTAGTTCGTTATTAAAGTTTGTATTGCTAAGAGGGGTTAAGATTAGTCTATTGATCATTGAATAAAAAGCTGAAAATTTAGTATTTGTCGAATGGTTAGAAGAAAAGGGGATAATCGAGTCAGTAAAGGTAGGTTTTCTAAAAATGTTAAATTCTTATTTATGGTTGGTGATTGTTATTGTTAAATCTAAAAATGAAATAGTTTTATTACCTATTTCTGATGTGAATTTAATGTTTTTGTGGATTTGGTTTAGATAATTACTAAGTAACTGAATCCCTCTGGTGGGACCCGACCAAACAACGAAAATATCAACATATCTTCTCCAGAATTTGATATAATTTTGTGAGGGGTTAAAAGGAGTCATTACCTTTTTTCAAAATTTGACATGTAGATTTCTGCGAGTAGGGGACTTAAAGCTGCCCATCGGTAAACCGGTGTTCTGTATATAATAAACATTGTTGAAGACATAATAATTTTGATTGAGGCATAGGTCAATTAATTTTAAGATTTGTGTACGTTGAATAGGATCTTGAATATTGTCATGAATGATTTGATTAGAGCTAAAAGACAAAGAATAAAAAAAATACTTCATGAAACATCTCAATGCAAAATTCCAGATGAGAACAGTACAGTTAGGTTGAGAGAATTAGCTGAAAATCACAAATGCACCAGATGCAGAAGTTTTTTAGATATGGAAAAATTGAAAGATTTTAGTGCGACGTTGCCAAGTCGCCATCTCTCACTTGGCAAGCCATGAGATAAAAAACGAAAACCATCAAAAGTACCTAACTTTTAACATTTTTCATACAAAACGAATACCGCTTGATACAATTATTTTAACAGGAAAATATTTGTTATATCTTCAGTTAATTCTCAGTTTTTCAAAATAATTTCAAGAAAATTACGATTGTTATTGCTGCAGCATGTAATCTTGGCTTTCTTTTCCGAACCAAACGATTTTTCACCCCCACCCAACTCCTTATATTATACAAGGCTCAAATTCGCCCCTGTCTTGAATATTGCTCGCATTTGTGGAGAGGGGCCTCCAAGCATTCTCTTAATACCTTAGATGCAATTCAGAGGCGAGCTATCAGACTGATAGGCGATCCTACATTAACTGACACTCTCGACTCCCTGGCCCATCGTAGATCTGTCTCCGCCCTTTCCATTTTTTATAGATATTACCATGGCTTCAACACCCCATCGCGCTTAAATTGGATAGAAATCGAACAACCGCATTCGCCAATTCATTTATCCCTATGACACCTAGAGACTGGAACTCTCTTCCCCCGACCGTCTTTCCAGCAACTTATAACCTTCAATCTTTCAAGACCAGCATCCACAGATACCTTCGACTGCTACCCAATCCCTAAATCTCCCCTTATCTTCACGTTACAAGGGTCCACCACGGACTAAAGAGGTTGTACCTTCTTGGTGCAACTTCTTCTTGTATCAATACCTATTATTAAAAAAAAAAAATGAAACAGGCACTTTAACATCAATCGGGATAGGGATGGCCTGTTAAATATGCAAATTTCAAAGGTCAATATTTACAAATTTAGTGCCGCAAGGACTATTGAAAAAAATTTCTACGTATAAAGAACACTTATAAATATGTGTATTCAAAGTTTTAAAATGATTGCAAAAAAATCGGTAGTCCTTAAATAAACTTTGTCATCACTTTACCTTGAGTATTGACTCAGTGCATTGGCACTCTTGACTATGAGTTAACAGCTCGAAATATACAGAGTAAATTTAAAAAATTCTTTGTATTTTTATTTTTATTCTTGTGAAACACCACCAACTCAAACCTAATATAATTTAAAAGTAGGATTGATTTTTGTACTAATAAAAAAAATTCAAGTTCATTATTTGATAGATGTCTTATTTAATTAACTATAAAGTTGGTGTTCAAAATAAATACAATAGAAATTCAGGAAAACAAGAAAAAATATAAATTAGATTAAATGTTCAAACAAATTACAATTTAAGTACAGACAAACATTGTCCAAGAAGGATCTACACGTGGAAAATGCCAAAAGACAAGGGGAGATTTCAAATAGATTACATATTAGTCAAACAAAGATTCAGAAATCAAGTAAAGGACTGTAAAAGCTATCCTGGGGCTGATATTTTTAGTGATCACAATCTAATTGCGATGAAATGCCAACTAAAATTTAAAAAACTAATAAAAGGGAGGGTCGCGAAAAAACTGGGATATATCTAAATTAAAAAATAAGGAAACCCAAAAACTTTTCGAAAACGTAATGAATAAGAAACTGGAAGAAAAAACACCCACAAATAATAAAGAAGAAGAAATCGAACAAGAATGGAATGCTATGAAATCTAGCCTGACTGAAACAGCCAACGAAGTCCTTAAATCAAAGAAAAACGAAATTAAAAAGCCATGGGTAACAGACGAAATACTGCAACTGTTTGACGAACGAAGAAAATTTAAGAACAGAAAAGACGAAGAAGGGAAAGAAACATATAAAAAATTAAGATGGAAAGTTATAAGAGAATGTAGAAAAGCAAAAGAAAAAATGATTCAAGAAAAATGTAAAGAAGTCAACGAAAATCTAGTATTGGGAAAAGTTGATGTAGCCTATAGGGCAATAAAAAGAAATTTTCAAGAAGACAAGCCAAAAAGCAAGAACATAAGAGATAAAGGAGGCCACATTATTCTAAACGAAAACGAACAGGCAAATAGATGGAAGGAACACCTAGAAGAACTCTATGGAGAAGAAAAAACAATGAACCCAATAGAAGAAGAAGAATCTGTGGACGAAAAACGAATTAGGAGACCCCATACTCAGGTCAGAATTCGAGACAGCTTTGAAGGAACTAAAAAATAATAGAGCACCCGGAATAGACAATATACAAGCTGAAATCCTAAAGAACTCTGGGGAAAAGGCACTTGACAAACTCTTTGAACTAATTAGCAAAATCTATAAATTGGGAATCATCCCAAAAGATTTCCAAAAAACAAAATAGTCACACTTCCCAAAAAGACAGGCGCGGATAAATGTGAAAATTTCAGGACCATTAGCCTAACCTCACATGCCTCCAAAATCCTAACCAAAATAATCCAGAGAAGAATAGAACAAAGAGTTGAAGAAAATCTGGGGGAAGACCAGTTCGGCTTTAGAAGAAACAGAGGCACCCGAGAAGCAATTCTCTCTCTTAGACTAATAATAGAAAGGGCTTTTATCAGGGAAGAATCTGTCTACATCGGATTCATAGACCTAGAAAAAGCATTCGATAATGTCAATTGGGAAATTATGTTTAAAATATTAAAACAGGCGGGAATAAAATTCAGAGAGAGAAGACTAATCTACAATCTATATCAAAACCAGACGGCAATTATAAATATTGGTGATGAACACAGAGAAGCCAAAATAAAAAAAGGTGTAAGACAAGGATGTGTGCTGTCACCCATGATTTTCAACTTATACATAGAAGAAGCGATTAAAGAATTCAAAGACAAAATTGATACAGGTATAGAAATCCAAGGTCAAAAGATCGCTATGTTAAGATTTGCCGATGACATTGCCCTTCTAGGAAGCAATAAAAAAGAATTAGAGGACGCCTTGAATGGAATTAACCAAATCCTAATAGAAGAAATCAAAATGAAAATAAACAAGAATAAAACCAAGGTCCTAGTATGTACAAAAAAAGAACAAACGAGACAGGAATGCATCAAAATTAACCAAGAAAACCTAGAAGGAGTTAAGGAATTCCGCTACCTAGGAAGTAAAATAACATGGGATGGGAGGAGCAAAAACGAAATTAAATCAAGAATTGCCCAAGCAAAAATGGGGTTTAATACAAAACAAAAACTACTATGCTCCTCCTCAATCAGCTTAGCAAACAGGAAGTTGCTATTGAAGACATATGTATGGAGCATAGCCATGTACGGGTGTGAAACCTGGACAATTAGAGAAGAGGAGAGAAAGAGATTAGAGGCTTTCGAAATGTGGTGCTACAGAAGAATGATGAATATCAAATGGATGGATAAAATTACAAATGAAGAAGTTCTTGGAAGAATCGGAGAAAGAAGAACCTTGTGGAAGAGTCTGAAGAAGAGAAGAGGTCAGATGATGGGGCACACACTGAGACATGGGGGACTGCTTAGGGATATCTTGGAGGGGGAGGTGGGAAAGAAAAGGGGAAGGGGAAGAACCAGATTAGAATATTTCAACCAAATAATTGGGGATATGGGATGCCAGACATTTAGAGAGGTTAAACAGCTGGCGGGGGACAGAGTCGAGTGGAGACGGATTGTTGCATCAAACCAGTCTTAGGACTGTATACTCAATGATGATGATGATGAAACATTGTCTTATGGGTCGATTCTGAATCCCTATGTACTCGCTCCACCCGTGTAAATCGATACAATTTATATACTATTCTTACATCAAATTTAACAATATCTTATAAAATTCCTGTCCAAAAGAGAAAACTTAATTGTCTTTGCGTAATATTATTGCACTCTTAAGATATTCTATTTTTTTAAACCGAAAATCGTACTTTTTGGCCTCTAGACGAGACCCCATGTAATTTTTCGCAAAACCGTCAGGTGATCAAATTTAAACAGATTAAATACTACAATTTGTGACTTTTTTGAGATCATCTTTACCTGAGACTCCTTTGAATTTGCGTTTGTTGCGAGACCGATTCCAATACTTTTCCCATGCTCGCATTGGATAAAGTAAAAAGCAAATTCACATTAATAAAATGTAACTGAGACAGCAAATCTGGAAAACTCGAATGCTTATATGGTAAACTCTACCTATTTTTAAAGCTTATTTAAAAACTATCCTTTCATACATACTTGATGGTTTACATGCCTTAAGCTCTGGAGTATTCAATCAACGACTGGACTCGTCTAGCTCTTACGCAGCTTTCATTCTTCTACACGCATATGTTGCCTAAATACAGGTGCACCAATGTCGTAAATCAAGTTCAAATTCAGATAACATTTTGAGGATTATAATTAGTACAGTTATATATATATATATGTAAGTATGGTTTCTTCTTTAATGGATTAGGGGAAATTTTTCAGGAGGGGTATAAAACTGTTTAATAAAACACACTATTTAAAATATATACAATATAAGATAAATAAGTTTAATATTCAATTAGAATCGTAGTCTAGAGTTCAACTTAACACATATCAACTCAATTCAACAACCAACTCTAACAACTCACTCTAACAACTGACTGGCTTTCTCACTGACAATTTACATTCTCACATACAGAGTGGTGGGGATTGACCATTTGTATTGTCAACCGACCTACTTATTTACACAGAGGCACTTGTTCGTCAAACCGACTTGTCATAATAATCTTTAATTTATTACGTGCTTTTAATATGAACAAAAAGGTCTTGAGTTGACAATACACGGCTTAAGAAGAAAGAAGTTGCTCTCTCAACGTACAAAGGACAGAAATTCTTCGACCAGCATTTGCTAAACATATGCTCTTAAAATAGATATTAATAAATTCCCATATATATATAGATATCACGTATTATTGAATTATAATATATATATTATAATTCAATAATACGTGAAAAAAATTGAATTAGTTAAAAAGCTCTAAATGAAAAAATAATTTCGATTTCGGACAAGAGCTGCAATATTCAATTATTTTTTGATTGTAAAAGATAGAAAGAATTGACTATTGACCGATAAAATGAAATGAAAAATTATTACTCTTTACGCTGACCAATGGGTTAAGTTCTCCAGGCGGCCGGAATATTGAATTCACTCAACAATAATACTAAATATTTTTCTTATTCGTATTTTCTATTGTTTATACTGTCCAAATTAAAAGAAGCCAAAGGTAAGCTATTGTTGAAAAAATCATCTACGAAAAAAAAGTGTAACATCCATTCTTCCGCAAACACTAAATGAATTTTTTTTTTGGTCTCTGGTCATATACGATGCATATGCGAAATTTCATAAAAATTCATCAAATGACTTAGAACTTATATTGATAAAACTTTTTTTGAACACCCCTTCTCTCCCTATTTTGGCTCCTGAAAGAAATAATGACTCTCTTTTTTATTATAGCGCACTTTTATAGTAAATATCATTTTCATCATCACCCTTCTTAATTTTTGGTTCGATTTCAACTAAAATCTAATCAGCTCTTAATCTCAATCGAATTTTTGTGGGGTTCAAAAATAACTTTTTTTTTTTACCACTGATTGAGGTATCCCTGTAAAATCTTCTTAAGTAGAATCAGGCTAATTTTTTGACATTTAATTCACTTTAAAAGGCCCCAAAGGACTGTGGCCATTATTAGATTATCTTTGTATCTGCTGCATTCAGAAAAGAGTTAATTTAAAATTATGAATTCATTACATAAATTCCCTCAATCTCTCCTTATCAATGATAAATAAAAACGAATTTGATATCTCAAGTATTTTGGTAGTTAGAAGGTACGGAACCCTCGGAATGCGTTTTCGACTCGCACTTGGCTGGCTTTTTTAGCTTATATTTTGATTCAAACTCTATTAGTAAATATGGTTCGCGTCTGATATCCATCTAATTGACTGGCCATTTGCTACGTTTGAGTTTGAGGCCCTTGGCTTAACACATATCTCTTCTGTTGCAGGTCATTTACTGGAACATGCTGCTCGACCTTCACAAGCTCGCTGTTCTTATGAAAAAGCTCTTAAGCTAGAACCGAAACGACATGAGTTTGTACTTTCTGCTGCTGCCAATCTTCGTCGGTTGGGCCATGTAAATGAAGCTGAACGACTTTATAGAGTCGCATTAGATCTTCGTCCACAGGTAAATCAACTCATTTCGCATGCATTTTTACCAATTTTTTTAATTGTTTATTTAGATTTTGCATAAAAACGTTCCTGGTAACATTTTATTTCATTCTGCGTATATATATAAGTACCTCGGCAACCGAGCGATGCTCGGTAACTTTTTGCTTCAGTTAAAAGCTATATATTAATCCCCTACCACACCTCGCCCCCTGGACCACCCCTCCTGCATCCCTTCACCCCCCTCGCCCCCCGTACCCCTCCACTACTGCACCCCACACATCTCTCCCACCATCACCTCCACCCCGGCCCCTCGCCCAGTTTTTTTGCATTTCAAGCCTTGTAGTGGCCCACAGATTATGTGTATAGGTATAAAAATAAATATGGTATAATTTTTTTTAATTAAATAACAATTTTTGAGTTTATCAATTAAATTGCCAAATTCTAATATAGAAAAAAATGTTTGTGGGATTTAAAAACTCGATTTTTAATCAATTAAATTGTCTAGCTTTTAATATATTTATTTATTTATTAAAACATTGTATCTACATAGGGCCATCTGGCCCCTTTTAATGTACAATTTTATATATATCATAATATTTGTAATGATCTATTAGTGGAATTTAAAATTAAAAAAACAATTAATAATTAAAAGGAAATTAAATAAAAATGTAAATATACATTTTTTATTGAGACACTTTCAGTGCCTGTCATCTGATTGGCCACCCCAGTCCCTCCATTTATCATCTACCCTTTGTTAGTTGTAAAAAGCATTTACTTTGCGACATACAACCGGCCCTTAAAGTAGTTGTATCACCAAATGCATTTTCATAGGATTTTTTTGAAATTTAGAACGATTATTATTTAAATAATTTCCCATCGATTGGTGGCAAAAGGAAATTTATGAACAATATGGTTCCGTAGATATTAAATTCCAAAGATAGAGTTTTTCAGACTCTTATACATTGCACAACAAGGGGTGAACCGCGAGCTAATATCGTGTACACCTACTTCCACTTCCACTTCCAAGTAGAAGACAATAGATGAAAGGGTGTATTCCTAAATAATTCCACATAATTCCAAAGACTTGTACATCTAATTCCAATCGCGGTTCACCCCTCGTTGCACACTATAAGGTATACCGGAAAGTTTACATACATATATAATTATAATTAAGAAACTTAATTCATAGTTACAACATAGTTTCTGAGATAATAATTAATAAATAATGAAAAAATATATCTCATCCAAGTAGGAAGGGATTATACTAAAAACAAGCAGGCAAAAACGAATTTTTTTAACCTAAAAAGTGGGTGAACTTTAGTACATTTTTTGACGTTTTTTCGCTTCAGCCATTGCCGCAACAGCTTTCAATCGCTTATTAAGAACTTTTTGTTTTATAAATCTCCCTTTATAAGGTACTTTTGTCTGACATTTTTTGATAAAATATATACAAGCTCGGACAGTGTTGCCAGATTTTTCAAATGAGCTGTTAGTTGTACGGGATTGGCTAGTACTGGTACATAAACAGCAAAAAGTGTTGGGCTTATGAATTATGAATCCTTTTTTTATCTACTATATAATCGAGCATTAACTTTTTGCTACTATTGTCGCGATACAACTACCTTAATAATAATGAAAAAATATCACGAATTTGTTCATTCCCTTTTTATCATCGATATATGTAAAAACTGATTTGCTATCACAAATAATATCTTTTATAAGATTAAGGTACTGAGCTTATTTATAGCTAATTCTAACTATAACTCTAAAGATAGTTTTTAATGGCTCTCATTTAAATTAAGTACATACCTATATCTTTCTAAACAATAAAACTAAAACTTTTTTTTTAAATCTCTTTTCAAAAAGATTTTTATTATTACTATAGTATATAATATGATGTGCTTTATCTCTTTATATAAATTTTAAAAACTATTATGAATGATAATGGTAGACATAAAAGTCTTATGAGTTTCATTTTAACGCTCTTTAAATATAAAACAAAAAAATGTTGTATTTCTCAAGGAGTATTCAATGTTTTTTTTGTCCATTCGAATCTAAAGAAATGTTTTTATCGAATAATAAAAATTGTTTTTTTTTTATTTTAAAATGCTGTACCTATACCTTACAGAGGTTTCAAATAAAAATCCTTTCGTATTAAAAATTATTTTTCTTCATTCTTTAATTATTATTTTTGCTATTGTAACTTATATATGACAAGTTCCTTTATATTTTATATAACTGTAATTAGATTAACAGATTTTTTAGGAACCGGAGATTGATAATAATATTCAAAACACTATCTATGTAGTATTATAATTAGTTTATTAAATCATGAAAAGACAGACAGTCTATGGTTTTGTTTCACTGACATAATTTTTATAACAGCATCCTCAGTGCCTGCCTAGTTCAATGATCAAAACATATAAACCAATTCTGCCATATTTTCAATTATTAGATGTAATCGGCGTAGTTCAATTTTCGCCCAGTCTTTTCATGATTTAATAAACTAATAATAATACTACATAACTACATAGATAGTGTTTTGAATATTATTATCCATCTCAGGTTCCTACAAAATCTGTTAATCGAATTACAAATATAAGTATATTATTATTTATTAGATGTTAAAGCTTTTATTTTTGTAATTAATTTGATTAAAGCTTGAGTTTTTATTTATATCACACATAATTGATTGTATTTATTTATTGAAAACGAACAAATGATACAATATAAGTAGATTATAATGAAAGGCAGTCCAAATTATTTATTTTTTATTCAAATAGCGACATTTCGGAGACCTTTTCTCTCCTTCTTCAGGGTAATGAATAGTTATTGATGGGTGAGTATAACTCGGCTCCATTTGCTCTCTGTTCAGTGATAACAACAATATTACAATACTTTTCACCATTATATCACAAGTTTACTTAGTCAACTACGTACACTTGTGATATAATGGTGAAAAGTATTGTAATATTGTTGTTATCACTGAAAAGAGAGACAAATGGGAGCCGAGTTATACTCACCCATCAATAACTATTCATTACCCTGAAGAAAGAGAGAAAAGGTCTCCGAAATGTCGGTATTTGAATAAAAAATTTAAATAATTTGGACTGTCTTTCATTATAACTTACTTATTTCGGCTTACCAAATTTAATACAATATAGTTACAAACGTTTCGATCGACTTATTCTGCGATCTCATGCTTGAGAACGATAGGCTAATATGTCGATCGAAACGTTGTAATTATATTGTATTATTTGTTCGTTTTCAATAAATAAATATAATCAATTATGTGTGATTTAAATAAAAACTCAAACTTTAATATATTAATTGAAAAGTTTTTGTTTTGCCGAGAGTAGCAGTTGTTGATTCACAAAGAGAAACAAAAGAGGTTGTCCTCTGCTTCCTAGCCTCCAGCAGTGACGAAAGAACACCAAGTTTTCAATATCCATATGATATTGACTCCATGAAAAACATTTATAATTGAAGAAAGGCTGATGATGAAGACCAAGTCTTCGAAACTATATTCTCAAAACAAATAAATAATATATATACAGATATATCATCTCGATATATATGTGTGTATGTTTATTTGCATCAAGCAGAGGACAACCTCTTTGTTTCTCTTTGTGCTTTAATATATTATTATTTCGGCCAAACCATAAATAAAAAATATTTAAATCCAAAATCCTGAATAAAAAAAAACTAAAAAAAATTGTCATTTTAATCATAAAGTATTTATTGATTTATTTTGATTAGATAATGTAAAATTTTTAAATAATATTAATTTCATATAGCGTTATTTTTTTTTTTTTTTTTTTTTTTTAATGATATTGATGTGAGAAGGAGATACACCAGAATGTGGATCCCCTAAAGGCCAGTATGGGCTGGCCCCTCCATCGTGAAAAGAACAGAGCAGATGGAAAAGAAGCCGGGATCACGAGCCAATCTCAGAAACTTAGATACAATTCAATATCCAATTTACTAAGGTTTTAGGGGCTTCGAGCAGTGGTAAATTCTCCGCGCGATAAATTCGGTTAAATTTATCTCCCACTTAATTTTTATTACCAGGCCCTATACTTAAAGAAAAAATGTCTGGGTATAGCCGGGAATCGAACCCGAGACCTCCGGGTTGCCAGTCAGTTACTTTGACCATTAGACCACGGAGACGGACAATTTAAATAATTTAAATAATTCTCAACTTTAAAACCTAAAGATAGTAATTTTATACACATTTTCGTTTTCAATATTTAATATATTCAAGAAATTAATCGAGTTATACAATTATTAATAATAGCCATTATTTATGAAGTGTGATTTTTTTAAAGGGGATAAAATTTTTGGCCGTATTTGATTAAGTCTAATATTTTTAAATAATGTAAGGAACTTCGTTCCTGACGGGGGTCCCCCCGACTGCACACGTTTGAATTTTATTATTTTTTATTTTATTTTACAAAAATAAATAAATGAGATTAGAAAGTATGATTTTAAGTTGAAATTTTCTGGATGATGTGAAAATTCTTCCTGCAATTTTGTGATCACTAATATATTTGTAAAATATTTTTTTAATATAAAAATTACTGCCTTAAATAGGTATTTTTTTATTTCTCTCTATATATAAAAAAAATGTTATTTTTTCACTGAGATATGAAATTAGTAAATAAAGTGATTTTGGTTTGTCTATTTCATTTTCCGTGACAGGCACAGTGCACAGTATTGTTAAACAATTTTATTTCAGGAATGCCCATTTTATTTTGATATGAATGAATTAATAACAAATTTTGTGACAGTAAATGTTAAAAAAGTTTGATTTTAGTAAAATATTGGGAGTGAAAGAAAGGAAAATCAAATCTTAAGACTTGGTACGCTCTCTTCAATATCTAAAGATTTTCGGGGGAGGGTTGAGTTATCGCTGGTAGTTAGGGTTAGGGTCGTCCTTCCAATAAATTTCAATATTATAATAAACTATTCAAAATTTACATTGAAAAGCTTTAGTTTGCCGAGAGAAGCAGAGTTGGTTCGTTTTTGAAGTGACCAGCCTACTATACTTACTCATTCAATCTAGTATTTGAACCCATGAGAAATAAAAGATAGAATATTTCTAATTAAAAATACTGATTGGGGAAGATCGAATATTTGAAGCTATCCTCTCTAACAAATAAATTATATATAGGTAAATGTTTATTTGCATCAAGCAGTGAACAACCTCCTCAATTTCTCTTTATGAAATTAATTTTTATAATTTGGGAGATAAAAGACTTCGAAAATTGAACCTCCCGAAAGTGAATGCAATACTTTGATTTTTGTGAGTCTCTGTTTAGGGCCCATTCATAAAATACATTCGGGGGTGACGTTCGCACTTAATCAATTTTATTTTAATATTTTTCTTAACTTGTCAGTAACAACTCGTTATAGGTGGGGGTCTAGCTTTTAAGACCTTATATTTGTTAGGGGTCCCAGAAAATGTGACGCAGCGTGACGAAGGGGAGGTCCAAAAAGTTTAAATTTGAGTATTTTATGAATAACCCCTTATGTGAAAGTAAAAATTGAATCATTAAACAAGGTTTAGCCGAATCTATGAATCGTACCGAACAAAATTCATAATAAATAAATAAATAATTTCAAATCCAGTGATTTTCTTCTTCTACGTATATTAATTAATTTTTTTCCTTTTCCAAAATAAGTTATTCGGCATGTTTAAGATATCAACTATTAATAGCAAAATATTAAATCAATAGAAGTATTGTAGTTTAAACTGGTCAGAAATGGCACGAAACAAATATTATTTTAAAAGCTGAAAATGAGCTTATATCATAAATTACTCTGTTTATTGCCCATTCATCCCAATTGCATTTTATCTTTAGTCCCGAATCTAATGATTTTCCTATCGTCTCTTAATTTCTTCTCAACCTCTCTTCCTTTTCTGCTATCTTAATAGGATATCCTACATGAGAAGAGATCAGATAAATACCAGCATAATTATAGTTTAATCGTTTTTGATGATACCATGGCCTGATATCTTTTATCTTGCACATTGCAAATAGATTCCATCTAGTTTAATTAATTTTCACTAAAGACAAAAATAAAAAGAAATTGTCATAGATATGTCTAGTGAGAGAACTTAAAATACTGCCTATCCTCGAGTACTTCTTTAAGGAGGCTAACCTTAAACTCGTTCCATTGGAGTAAATAATAGGAGACCCGGCTCTAACCAACTCACTCGACTCCCTAGCTCATCGAAGAACCGTTTCTGCCCTTTCCCTGTACTACAGATACTATCACGGTGTCTGTTCAGTCGAGCTGAAATCAATTATCCCCCTAATGCCCTCTTTACGAGAAACACGCGATTTTCTAACGCTCACCCCTTCGCTGTCAAATTGGATAAAAGTCGAACAAGCGCTTTCGCCAACTCTTTTATCCCTATGACCTCCAGAGACTGGAATTCGCTCCCTGCCACCATCTTTCCCGCGACTTATAACCTTCAGCTATTTAAGACCCGTATCCACAGATAACTTCGACCCCCGCCCAACCCATAAAATTCTTTCTTCTTCTTTTCACGATGGAGGGGCCAACCCAGGCCTTTAGGGGTTGCACCTTTTTGGTGTAACTCCTTCTCTCGTGATTATCATAAAAAAAAAATTCATCATTTTGAATCATTAATTTGAGAAATTTCTGAATAAGGATGTTCAGGACAAATATCTGGATGATCTAAAGATAAAATCTATTGTATTTCTGCAGAGTGACAACTCCTGCCTACTAGAATTTTTAATTAAAAAAAAATTGTAAATAATGGGGTAAATCTTGAATAAAAATCTTCACCCCTAGAAAAATCGAAACTCAATTATTACAAGACATCACTTATGTATTTCACATTAAATTGTTTCGTTACTTCCAAAATTTGTCAATTCTAGTAAAAAGTTAGTTGATCTCTAATCGGATTGCCGAAATTGAAACATTGTGGTGCTAATCAGATGGCGGGCTGCCGCCCTAGAAAAGCTCCTTGACTACGACATTGGTCGCGACCACCCCATTTTGAGTCACTTAACTAAATTTTGGGGTCGAAAAACATAAAACGACAATGACAATGAAGAAATTATTTTGGGCAGCGACCAAAAATAAATTCGAAATAAGCTGATGTGGCCATCCACATGACTTTACCATACAGCTGGCAAGTGCCGGATTTACGATTTTGCCTTAATACATAAATAAATAGTTGGAATCAATTGAGGCAATTAGCTTAGGCAATAACAAAAAAACCTACACTTTTTCTATGAATTACACAATCCTGTTATTCTCAGCAAAATAACTTATTAATTTTATTATTGTTTTTATTTAAAAAAAGTGGAAATATTAACGTGTATAGGTTCCAAAAATGTGTGTATAATTATATAGATTAAAACAATAAAAACTAATAATAAACACATGTTTAATTCAAATACAAAGGTGGTAACTTTCCTCAATCTCTATTATGATACTAAAATAAATTATATTATTTTTAATCATAATAATTTTCATTAGCGATTTTCGGTTTTATCGCATTCGCCTAATAAATGTAACTCTTGTTTAGATGTTCATGTCCGAATATCTAATAAAATCTTGTAAAGGCATACATGAAATAAACGTGGCTTGAAATTGGGGGGGGAGGTAGATGTACACTGGTGCATTTAATAGGAATATTCAAAAATTTATCTGTCCAAAAGTCGGAGTAATTCCAACAGGTGGGGTAATCTATAGGATCTGCCAGGTCAGGCTAGTTACATTGGCTGTGAAATTCATTCAAACAAATTAAAGAATCCTTGACAATGGGCAAAATTAAAAACATAAAATAGTCGAGAGGAGAATGAAAACAATCGATTCTGGCTGCAATTAGAACTGTGCATTGAATTAATTAAGTCGGAGTCTGCATTTGTTCGAACAGAGACCTTTATTAATCGGTGCTATTATGGCCGTATTTGTCATCTCTCCCTCTCTTATATCTTATGCCGGTGATTCTCAAACTTTGAAAGATCGCGGACCCCTTTTATAAAATACATATTTCGGCAGGCTCCTAATTTCAGTTGTTAATTTTTGGTTATTAATAAACTAAATTAATAAAAAGCAATGTTTTAGTTAAAAAAAATATTTTAGTTATAAATAATAATTATTATTATATGTAAACTTAAATAATAATATATACCATATACTTTAGGGTGGTCCTTATATTTTTGGATATTTTCAAATTTTTACGCTGGCAGTATATGGTTCGAAATAAATAAAAAAATATCCCCCAGTTTCAAGCCTCTATCTCAATTTTAATCTAGTGTTACACAGCGATTAATTTCCCCATCTAATTAACATTGAGTTTTTGGCATTGAAAGATCGATTTTTTATTCCGGCCAAAGTAATGCTTCAAAATTTGAAACTCTTTAAACTTTATCCTTATAATAGTAGCTATCACTCAGAATTTTTACAGATTTTTAGCTGTTATAATTTTGGAGTCTATGACTTACTAATACTAAGATATAGCAGTATTTTATCTAGATGTAACTCCAAAATTCTAATAGTTAAAAATAGGTAAAAATTCTGAGGGGTAAGTACTATTATAAGGATAAAGTCTACACAGTTTCAAATTTTTTAAGCCATTACTTTCGCCGGAATAAAAAAATTGATCGTTTAATGCCAAAAACCCCATCCTATTTAGATGCGAAACTTAATCGCTGTGTAGCACTAGGTTAAAATTGAGATAGGAGCTTTAAACTTGGGGGATATTTTTTTTATTTATTTCGAACCATATGAACCTCTGCCAGCGTAAAATTCGAAAATACCCAAAATAAGGACCACTCTAATATACGTCAATAAACGTAAATCAAATAATTTATTCAATAATTTTTAACTGATAATTCCACAGATCTAGAAATTATTTATTATTTTTGAAAAAAATGAGAAATTAAAATCATATACATTTGTATACCTACGTATTTTTCTAGCACCTGAAATTGATAAAGAGAAATAACTCGTTTAAATTATTCACCCTCGATTAAATTTTATAATTTATTTAATATTATCTATATTTTATTTTAACGGGAAATAATATTTTTGTTCATTACCTTGGGCTGTTATTTCAACATAATCCCTTAAAAACAGTTGTATTATAATGTATTCATTATGAAACTGAAATAGAAAATACTAATTATTATTATTATTATTATCATTTACGTCCATAATTTGTATTAATTTGAAAGTTTATATTAGGAAAATAAGGACAAGATTTTATGTGGGACTTTTTTATTTATCAACCAACGTTTCCTCGACTTTGCCGACTTCTTCAGGGCTTCTACAATTATAATAACATTATTGATATGAATTAACAATAGTACGATTACAATTCCAAAACAAACATGTATTAATAATTTACCTACCAAATAGTCACATATTCGTCTAAATTTTCTTATTATTTTCGTTACCATTGAAGACCATCAGGACACAAATTTCAAAAAATATTTGGCACATTCACAAAAACAATTTTTCTTTCTTTTCTTTTTATATTAACACCACAGAGGCACGGCCGGCGGGCCTCACAGGGTGTGGGGCTTTGCCCCCTGCCCCTGGACCCCCACGCAACTTGTTTATTGAAGTTTTATTAGTACTGTTATTCTATAATAAAGTCTTGAATAGATATAATTGAAGATTATATTTTACTGGCCCGTAATTTTAAAATTTAAATGAAAAACAACAAAAGATAATACAAATATTTAATTTTTTTATTAAAATTGACCTTGTCCAAAGGAACATTTGGTCACCAAAAATTTGTCAAAATGTATAAAAAACTCACTCTTTATTAATGAGGAAATAAAAACTTACTTAATACAAAAATAATTAAAGAAGACATGAGTATTATATGAACATAATATATATATATATATATATATAAAATAATAATAACATAACATAAAAAATAAAAAAAGACAAAGAGAAAGAAATAGGTTGGAGTATTATATGAACATAATATATATATATAAAAAATACTAATAACATAACATAAAAAATAAAAAAAGACAAAGAGAAAGAAATAGGTTGTCCTCTGATATCTAATGAAGTGCAAAACAATAATTTTATTTTTTATAGCTGAGATGCCCGGTTCGACTTCACCCCCTGGACCCTCGCAGCAAATTTATTGAACAGATTGTGAATCACAATTCATTATGTCGACATTCATTGGTGTTTTCATGAGTTTATCGTAACGCTTGGTAATCAACGATATTTTTTGTCTTTCCGCCTGGAGAATAAACGAATAGCGCCGATGGTTTACCTACTCTCGAGCACCCCACGTACAGCTGCCCATGGGAAAAACACGGAAATTCAAGGTTTATTCCACACACTTCCAACGATTGACCTTGCGATTTATTAATCGTCATAGCGAATGCAAGGCGAACCGGAAACTGGACACGCTTAAATTGAAAGGGCAAGTCGGGTGGAATCATTGGTATTCTTGGAATTAGAACATCCTCGCCTTTGAACTTTCCTATGATTATCGTTGCTTCAATCACGTTGTCCATCAGCGTCTTAACAGCGAGTCTAGTTCCATTGCATAATTTCGGTTGATTCAGATTCCGTAACATCATTATGACCGAGCCGACTTTGAGCTGCAAATTGTGCGGCGGCAATCCTGACAAATCTAATGAATTAAGGAATTCAATTGGATAATTGACGACTTGATCTGGATCGGTAATTGAATCGATCGATTTATATGAATGCAATTCACCAGAGATTTGACTTTGAATTTTTATGTTCAAATCGGCAACGTCATTATTTTTTGCAGCCAAAATGGCTCGTTTGCTCAACCAAACATGGTTTTTGAAATTTTCTACAATATTCGGGAACACTTTCGTGATCAATTCTTCTTTTGACGTTGTGAATTGACAAAAATTAGGTGGAAACGAAATGAGCCCAGTAGAATCGTCAACCTGAATTTTCCCATCGCCAATGTCTAATAATTGCTTGGAAAACACTTCCTCTGATTCGAAATTTTGTAATGCGACTCTCATATTAGTTGTTAACTTGATAGTTTTAACGTATTTCCACAAATTAGAAGACTTTAAGCAAGCGTTAATTTCATCAGCAGCTGTTGATCTTGGAATGACTGGCAGCGTTTGGCGAAAACCGCCGGCCAACAGAATCATCGTACCTCCAAAGAGGTCCTGATTATTGCGCAAATCTTTCAACGTTCTATCGAGTGCCTCCAAAGCTCGTTTATGCGCCATCGTACACTCATCCCAAATGATTAATTTGCAATTCTGTAGTACTTTGGCCATTGCTGATTTTTTCCCAATGTTGCACGTCGGTTCATCTATCGTTTGCAAATTAAGTGGTAGTTTGAGCGCAGAATGAGCTGTTCTTCCTCCTTCTAACAATGTGGCAGCGATCCCAGATGATGCTACGGCCAGGGCTATTTGACTTTGAGCGCGAATCGAAGCTAAAATCAATGAAATTAGGAACGTCTTGCCAGTTCCGCCAGGTGCATCGAGGAAGAATAATCCTCCGCAGCCCTTATTGACTGCTACCATCAATGTGTCATACGCTAATTTCTGCTGCTGATTCAAAAGTGGGACCTTTGTTCGTACTGATAGACTCAAAGCATCTTGATCGTACTGCCGTTCTCGTTCAAATTCTCGATTGAATGCATCGTGCATGGGGTGATTCGGTGATGGCACTCCTAATTCGTGCATCATCTTGCCGGACATCATCAGGCACAAATCCTCTATAAAAATCAAAGCCTTGTTGTGAATCTCCGCGTTAAATTCCAGTTCGGGATTCGCTGTTGTTGTACGCGCTCGGTGTAAAATGTCTTCAGCCATATTGTCTTTGTATTTGTTCCACAAATGAAGTGGGTTCGATGGAAAACACGCTGAAATGATGATGGCAAAAAGTGATCGAATTTGATGCGCAGTAGACGAAATAACAGCATCACCGAGTGTGTGATCCCAATGATTGTCATCCTCGAGCAAATGTAAACATTGACAGGCTTCTCGATAAGTTGCGCACAACTCACCATTGACAGTTCGTAGAAATTCAAATGAAGTCGGTCCACGAACATTAACCAATAACAAACGCAGATAAAAACATTCGTCATTGCTTGGATGAACTGCGTAAATGCGCCCCAATGCATCTGTTGAATATACATTCACGTATCCAGGAACAGGCTCTCCTTGTTTCCGACGTTGGAATTGTTTTGATGATCCGTTCCATGTGGGGGGGGGGGGGGCGCAAAAATATTTCATGCTTGTAGTAAAATTTTCTCTTTGTCCGGCCCTGTTTATACCTTTAACTTATATGTATACTATATACCTATACATGTATATTGTTCTATTATGATTGTTGCCAAATTTGCTGGGGGGGGGGGGGGGGGGGGGCGCAAAAATATTTCATGCTTGTAGTAAAATTTTCTCTTAGTCCGTCCCTGTTTATACCTTTAACTTGAATGTATACAATCTTTAAAGAATTTGGTGTCGGTTCTAGGGGAAACATTTTTCATTTCTTCGATAAAAATTCTTGGTAGGTTTCACATTAAGATATAAAAAATAAAACGAATTTATTTTTGGAGAATCTTTAATCTCGATATATATATTTCGGGTGACTAACCTAATGTGAAATCTACTAAGAATTTTTTATCCAATAATTTTAAAAAATGTTTCACCAAGTACTTACACCAATTTCCTTAAAAACTATTTTTCATTTCATAAAAGGTATATGTTTGGCACCGACTTAAAAAAGTAATTTCATGTTAATATTTCGACGTTTAGTTGTAACTAAATAAGATAATAATTATTTTATACCTTTTAGTGTATTTTATTTGTTGCGTTTAATTTTTTGAAGTCGGTTTTATTTTTTTCTTAAAATTTTTTATTTTTCTCTTTTTAGTGATGTTATTAATAGTGATCATATCATCAGAACTTGACCAAATTAATAGTGAACAATCCCTAAGATACCCCCTTTCCAATAAAAAAAGAATCATCGAAATCGGTTCATAAACAAAGAAGTTAGTCCTGAACAAACCTAACAAAAAAGGTCTAATACCTATAAAAAAAATGGCACCAATCGGAAGGTAGACTGGACCCAATGCAAAAAAAATTTCAAAATCGGTCCACAATTGGCGGAGATATGAGGTAACATAGGCACAAAAAAAAATCAGTCGAATAGAGATGAACCTCCTCCTTTTTTTGAAGTCGGTTAAAAAGAAAACTAAATATAAAATTGGAAACAAATGTATAAGTGAAGTTCATTTGGGAAGAACGTACATGGTAGGGGGAAAGAATGCAGTATTGGTTATTGTATTAATAGACAAATGCACAAAGGGGCTTAACTAAAGGCTTAGAATTATACCTGGACTTTGATGAAAAAAAAGGCTAACTTCCTTTGTGAAGAGGGGTTCTTTGTTTGTCGGCCTGACCATTTTAACCTTTTTCATTATTTCATGACCCTTTTAGAGCTTTGAATAAAATTTATGGCCTTTAAATAAAATTGAAAAATGAAATTAATTTTAAATTGATGAAACTATATCATCATCATCCTATAGACTGTGATAAATATGTGTTCAAAATTTC